>QGSO01000456.1:528471-653603 GCA_011037825.1 Carya cathayensis | reverse complement strand
CCCCCCCCCCCCCCATAGGATGCGGGGAAGGGTCTCCACACCCCACACCATACAAGGAGAACCCCTAAAGAGATTCACACTGTCTAAAAAATTAGCATGTTAACTCTAAAGTTGAAGCTATTAGTTATTGCATAAACACAGATCATAAACACACTATAACATTTTCAAGTTGAAGCTGTTAATTATTACATAAACACAGATGATAAACCCACTTATACCACAAAGTTCTTATTGTCTCCAAAGTGCAATCATCTTATAAATTAAGAAAATTAATTTGCTAGTATTGATTGTCTAAAGCATTGTCTCGAGTATAATCGGTCTTGAGATTAATATAGATCAGTTCTCCAACACGAAACCTATATATATATTTTTCAGTTTAATTTTCATTCATCTTTTGGTGAAATTTGACACACACAACCCCAAATCAGACACACACACAAAAAAAAAAAAAAAACCACAGCAGAAACATATTGCAAACACGTACCTACAAATATACAAATATACAAACATCTACAAATTACTTTACAAATATACAAGCAAAAACACATCTACACGTAGACGCATGACTCACTCAAAAATGAGTAACACAAAAGCTATTCCAAATGCAGGAGGATGTCGTGTAATAATTAAGAATAAAATTCCTAAATCGTCTTCTCGGGAAAAGTTGTTTAAATCCAAACTCGTATAAAATGATGAAAAGTTTCACAAACAAAAATGGTGGTATGTACAATGAATGGAAGAGTGCAACGGAAATAAAAATGACACTAATCATAGACTAGATTCATACTTTTGCATTTTTTTTAGTGTTGAAATGGAACGTAAAAGACTAATAAATTGAAATTAATAATTAAATATTCAACTACGCTAAAAAATTTTAATTAATATGAAAATTAAATAATAAACTGAAATTAATCTAAAATCTAATTGTAATGCATATTCAATAGAAGCTTAAAGAAACAAGAAAAATAACTGACATAAAATAAAATAAACAGTAAATAAAATGCTTAAACTTTTAATTCATAAATATCAAGAATACACCATAAATTTCAAATTGAAATTAAATAAAAAGTAGATAATAAAAAGAGCAAGCCAAATGAACGGAGATGAAGATTGAAAACTGTAGAGGAGGCTAGACTGTAGCAACAATTAGACCCGTCAAGAAGTTCTTCAATAGTGCTACAGCGTGAATGAAACTGGTTGTATGAAAGATGGTTTGTGGCGCTGAATATAGCCAGAAAAAAAATGTTGCGGCACGGAAATGAATTAATTCCTCCCCAAAATGTGTTGCGGCGTGAATCAGATTGCCAAGAGAAAAAGTAGTGTTGCCATACTGAATTGCCTAGGAGAATTCTTTTGCATGCAGCGCTGGGTGAATAAAATGATAATTCAAAGTGTCCTGCGCAAGTCAAAAGTCCTATAGTGCCAAAAGTAAAGTGTGTTGCCGTGCATGTGAATTGAATCTCCAAAAAGCAATATGTATGTTGTGACGCCCATTTGAATAAATGCATATATATGTTGCCGTCCCCACCAAGTCAAAGCCTCATGTCAAATTAAAAAGCATGTGCTGTGCCTTTTAAGTCTCTTTTCATTTCTTAGCATGTAAAGGAATATTGTTATGCAGATGTTACAATAAAAATTAGAAATAAAAATAAAAAATAGAATATCAAAAATATGTTATGCATGTAAAGGAATATTGTCCAATTAAATCATAAGTTATAATATTAAGCAAAACCATGCTATTTATCAATTTAGATCATAATTCGGATTTATGCATCTTAATTATTTTTTTTTATCTAAAACTAATAATAATATAATAAAAGAATTAAAATATATTGATTCCAAATATATAAAAATATGTAATATTCCAGCTCAATCAACACACACTGATAAATACTATTAAATAATTCATTATACCAAAACTCAGGGAAGAAATAAACAATAATACAAGCAAAACCCTAATGATTTTGTTCCCGCATGATAATACATTCACCAAACCTCCACAATCAACCAGAGATAATGGAAGAGGCACTTACAGTTACTGACATCAATAGGCAGTGCCGTAGTGGTTGAGGATGCGACTAAGTTAGGGAGTTTGCGTGAGAGCGAGCGAGTGATTAAGGTCGAGAGTGAGAGACTGGGCGATGACATCTAGACTCTGCACTGCAGGAGAAGAGGTCGAGAGGCGAGAAACGGTCGGAGACTAGGGTTTTTTTAAGGAAAATTATGAGGGTAAGGTTGCGCAGGAGTGAGATAGATCAAATGGTATTTGGTCAAAATGGCGTCATTTTCCTTAATACAATATTTTCATTTTGTCGGGGGAAGAATAAATCCCCATACAATTTAATCAAAATGGTGCCGTTTTGACTAGAAAAATGGCGCCATTTTGGCTGAATTTGGGATAGGTTTCGCCTTTTGGGCTAGCCTGTTTCCATTTTTGACTTTTTTGAGCTTCTAAATCCAATCCCCAATCTTTTCCTTATGTTTTGGGCTATTTTTTCCCTAAATTCTAAACTGAGCTCTATTTTATAAAACTCTAAATTTAATTTCAATCTTAATCTTTGTTTTAGGCTTTTGACTTTAAGTTTTTTGTATTTATGGTTCTTATAATTGTTAGTATTAATTATATGTTATCAATTATCATAGATTCATATTATACTTTTAACATTTTATCATATTATAGTGTCTATTTATATCTTATCAACTTATCATTCTATTTATGATTTTTATAATTTTTTCCATCACTCAATTTATTGTTAGTATTGAATAATAAAAATTATTATTTAAATTGGCTTTGTACTATATTGACTAAAATTTAAATATAATTATTATACTAGTGTTATAATACATTGGTATTACATGAAGACTATAAGTCTATAATGTTATTATACATTATTATAAATACACTTGTACTATAGGGTTTAAATACATTGGTTATAGTAGAAGTATATAATACTAACATATAATAACTAGTATTATATATCATTATAATAGTATTACATGTCATTATAAAATTTATAGATTAGTGTTTGTACATTAGTATTAAATGTTATTATAAATTAGTTAATATATATTAGTATTACAATTAGTCTTTATATATTAGTATTACAAGTTATTAATTTAGTTTATTATACATTAGTAGATGTTTACATATGTCAAACACTATTATTAGTCAATTTAGTCTACTTATATTATAGTATAAATATATTATTTAGGAATAATAATGAGCTCATACTATTATTAAATTTAAATAACTATATAAGTTATAGTTATATAAATCATATATAATGAATGTATATTTTTTTCATAACATATGCACAACATGAGTGGCGGAGTCAAAGTCAGAGTCAGAGTAGAGTCAGGTCGGAGTCGGATTTTCTGATTTTTGCTCAGCTCTAGTTCCTACCACTCATTTACTATTCTCTTCATTTTTTTTACTTAATAGTTAAGGAAGTGACTATTAGTGAAGTTATATATTTTTTTTAATGATTAAAAATTTAAAAAAATACTTAAAAAAAATAATAAAAAAAAAAAAAAGTCCCAAAACATTTAGATAAGTGACTGATCTTCCCTGAAAAGTTGACGTTATTTTCTATCTTTATCTTTCATCGAGCACCTAATTAAGGTTGGCTTTTACTCCCTCAAGACTTGCTTCTTATGTTTCTTTCACCCTTCATCTCCTTTTTATATCAATACGGTGCAACTAGCTAGCAAGGTAGCTCTACTCGGAAAATAAAAGTTAGGTCTCGTTTAGGGATATAAATTATTTCACCTCATCTAAAATATTTTCATAATTTCATTCACAAATATAATTCAAATACAAATAATTTTTAATTTCAAATTTTTAAACTTTTTATCTAATCATTACCTAATCATTATAACTTTATCAAACTTTTAAATAAAATATAAAAAATCAATTCAAAATTCTCAAATTCTAAACAAAAATACTACTAAAAAGTTGAAAAAATTTGCACACTACACTACCATTCTACACTCTTCTCACTATGTAAGATGTAGAACATTTATTATTACTGATTGAGCCTTTATTGGATGATTATTTATCATCTAATAGTAATAAATATGTTACATCTTACATAATGAGATGAAAGTATAATGAAAATGTGGAATATAACAAAAAAATTTATTCTAATAAAATTTTAATTTTATAATATTTTTATTCAATTTTTTCTTTCTCATTTCTCAAAATCTAATAAAATATCATAGATCTCATTATTATTCACAAACTATTTCACTATTATTTACAAATTTTTTTATATCTCGTTTCATTTTGCCTTAGAAAACCTTATTTTTTGTCATGTTTTAAGAATTTGATTAAAAAAATGATCGAAATCAACACTGCTTCTTCGATCTCTTCATTAGATGTAGGTGTTTGAAAAAACAAACTGGTGAACCGATGAACTAGACCGGACCCACTCTAGTATCAAGTTTAGTTCAATCTGGTATCGATTTTATTTTTCTTAAAACCAATCAAAATTAGTCCGATTTAGATTTTTCTTTTTCTAAAACCAGATCGAACCAGTTCAATATATATTTTAATTTTTTATATTATATATAATTTATATATATAATATATAATTATATATGAAATAGTTTTGTATTATATGATAAATTATTAATTAATATAATATTAAATTTTAAAATCTTATATATTATAGTTTATTTTATTAATAGTTATATGAATATTATATAGTGCATATTAATAATTATTATACTAATGCTATATTATTATATATTATAATATATTATCATTATAGCATTATATAAAATCACTTTTGTGATTTTTTTACACACTCTATTAATATGATTTAGTGCATTATTTCTTTTTAATATAAAATAAAGTAATATTACATACAATCACTTTTATGTATTTTATGCGCATTTAACTGATAGAATTAACTGTAAAAAAATATTTTAATACATAATCAATTATATCAGTAAAGTGTGTAAAAAAGTATATAAAAATATATCTATATAAAATAATTATTTTAATCAATCATATAAAAAAAAATACATAAAAAAATATAAAAATATACTATAAAAACTCGAATTACAATGAATCGGTAGTATTTGCACTTTTCACTTTGCAGTGAGTTTATTCTTTAAAAAAGAAAAAATCTATTCGTGCCTTTTTGGTAGCGACTGCAACTTATAAACACCTTTGTAGTACTCCCATAAAGTCGTCCAAAAAATAATTAATTACATCTCAATCAGATGTGATTGTCTCGAGATAGAAGGCCATGTAGTCGAGTAAATTTTTTAGAAATAAAGTAGAAATCTTGGATGAAATGTCTAGTGTGAGGTTAGTTTTGGTAGTCAGGTTGAAACATACAATTTTATCTTATTTTATTTTATTTTATTTTATTATTATAATTTTTTATTTAAAATATAATAAATAATTTAACTTTTTTAAATCTTAATTTTATTTTTTTAAATCTTAAAATAACTTTCATCGAGTCATGCAACTATATATGGCCGCTGAAATGTAGGGGTCAGAGTCAGACCTACCTCCAACTTACTTTGTTGAACATCAAATTCGACGATTTCGACTCTCATTCGTATAGCTTCCAATTTTCTGGTGATTCAAACTTTTTAAAATAGAGTTAAATTTGAACTTTTTTATTGAATTTTTTATCTTAGTCCATTTAAAATTTTAATTTGACAATTTTGAATTCTATCTAATGGAATTGGGCTTCTAGATTTCAGTTTTTTTTCTTAAAATATATTTTTAAAATTTTAATTTTACTAAAACATAACCAAAATTGAAAAAACAAATTATTGTACAAATTAATGTTATTCTACATTGGTATTATATGCTATTATATATTAATGTTATTATATATTAGATTATATGCTATTATATATTAATTTATTTTTAAAAAATATATATATATATTAATGTTATTATACATTAGTATTACATGTTATTTATTTATTTTTTTTTATGGAAATATGCTTCATAGCATTCATTCATAAACGAAGTTACAGCTGTGACTTATCAATACAGGAGAACCAGACTATAAGCCAACTAACGCAACTGCTCAGGAGCTTCCCCGTCAACAAATTTCTTTGTGACGGACGTTGTCTAAACTTCTACACCTTCTCTCTTGACAACAGTCAAAAGAGAAAGCGCTCTGTCAAAACAGAGCTAAAACAACTTTTCTTCCAAAGAAGAAAAGTACAACCACGCTCCATCCTCCCAAGGAGGAGGAGTACAACCACACTCTCTCCTCCCAAGGAGGAAGAGTACTAACACCTACCATCCTCCAAAGAGGAGTAGGACACAACACCCACAAACCTCAAAAAAGGAGTGAGACACTAGCCTATTTATTAATAAAACCTAATACAGATTAAAAAACAAAAACATAAAAACTGATAAAAGGCTGTGTGCTCGTGGGGGCCCAGCCCAAGCCAAGACCCAACTTGTGTGCACGTGGGGGCCCAGCCCAAGCCAACCCGTTAGGGTTGCATCGTTTCCTTCTCCAGCCGCCACCCACTATCCCAGTTATCCATCCTGCACATGAGCCGGCCGCTCCACCACGAAGCATGGAGAGCGCCACTGACCCAGGTGAAAACACGGCAACCATGGGGAGGCAACCCTTAAAACCACGCGCCAAAACAGAGCAGCAAGCTCCGTCGCTATCTACATCTTCCATGGACGTCGTCTCGCCCCGACCAAGGACCACCATCCTCGGCTCAAACCCACAACTCGTACCATAACCAGAGCAGCCTCACCCCGTCTCGAACCACTACTCCAGCTCCCTCACCGTTTGCCTTCCTTCCTCACCGTTTACCATCCACCCACTACGCCGAAAGACCACCGAATGATCCCTGGAGCAGGGCATCCACAAAAGACCCATGAACACCTGTACCAAAACAGAGCATCGAAACTCCGTCCCACACCACCTCTCTCCCACTGACCCCTCTTCCCTTGTTCTGCAGAAGCGGCCCAGACAAGCATCGGCACCCCTTATATGCAAGAGCCGAAACAACACAACCAGACAACCTTGAAAAACAGGAAAGCAAAATAAAGATAAAAAACAGGAAAAAAGAGAGGGGAGAGAGGGAGGAGCTGAGCCGCTCTGTGAGGGATTTTCTGTTCTGGCTTTCTAGAGAGAGGCGAGAGCTTCTCTCTCTGGAACCGGCTAATCCCTGTCTTTTTAATCAAAAGCACATGTTATTAATAATACATGTTATTATATATTTATTATACATTACTAGTACATGTTATTATACTTTAATTACAAGACATTAGTATTACCTATTATTATAAATTTATATATTTATGTTTATACATAATATATTAGAAATTCACTATAATCACATCATGCGCATATACATTACATCAAAAAACACTCAAATACAATAAAATTGACTCATATAGCACAGAGAGAATGAAAGAAGAAGAAACATATCAAGATTGTCGAGATTTACGAGGAGAAGCAAATTGAAACACACGGATATTTTTCTTTGAAACGAAAATATTAAGTTTTCATATTTGAGATGTTTTCAATCTGGCAGATGAAGATAATAGTTAGGCGGTGAAGCTAAAAGAAAAATAAAACTTGTTGAATTTGGATATAACATAGGGATAAGATTGGAGAGATAAAAATAACGAGGACATAATTTAACAATAGAAGTAAGGGTAAAATTGAAAAAAAAAAAATTGGACAAAAAGCTTTAGCATCCGGCCGATTCACATATATATATATAGTAGATATTAATATTAACTATTATTATGCATTAGTTATTATATAATTAGTATTACATGTTATTGTATATTAGTGTTTATACATTAGTTGTTATTATGCATTAGTGTTACATGGTAGTAATGGTTAATGGTATGGTATTTACATATATTAAACTATTGTTAGTCAATTTATATTACAATATAAGTATGTTATTTTATAATAATTTACTCATACTAGTATATTATTGAACTTAAATAATAATATAAGTTATAGTTATATAATATATATAATTAATATATAAAAAATACATATATTTTTATATGTATTTTTTATAAAATATATATGTACAATATCGAAGTCAAAGTCGAAATCGGAGTAGAGTTGGAGTCAGAGCAGAGTTGGTATCGCTCTACCTCTAACTCCGACTTTGACTTGTTTTGATAAAAAACTTTGACTCCAAATTTGGATTTTTAAATTTTTGCTCAGCTCTACATGCAACATGAATACCAAGATATTGCATGTCCGTACAAGGGCCAAAGCTTTCCCTAAATAAACCCTAATTAATCAAGTAATTCTTGAACTTAATTTTCATTGTAATTCGATGATCATCCGGATTTTCTTCTAGAGTAGTACTATATATAAAGAAGAAAAGACGCTCGTGATTTGAATGTTTTTAGGCCATGATTTGTTATTTGGAGCCAATTAGCTTATAATTGCAGTTATGTTCTTCAGCAAAATTAATTTTTTTTTCAATGCCCAGCAATCTTAAAGTAACTTAGGTCAAAGTTTTGCCGAAGAATTAGCAGAAGACAATTATTATGTATGCAAAGACGAATTAATTTTTAAGATAATTAGGTTATAATATTATGCTTTAGTACTTTCAAAAATCGTCATCCTTTCAGTTTAATTAGATCCTTAAGGTCTTTGACATTGTGAAGTTAGGATTATTATATTATTATATACGTAGCTTTTAGTACGACCTGATTGATCATAGTACTACTTTATTTTATATAAGGATCATGCTAGAGCCACCGCTAGGCTTAAGAATTTTTTTTTTGTTTTTTTAAATCATTTTTTTAATACATTTAAATATTTGAAAAATATATAAAAAATTTATTATAATATTAAACAATTTATTCTTAATTATTAAAAAAAAAAAAAAGAACCAACGGTAGCCCATCAGGACCCACCAACGGTGGCCTATTGGTGGCCTACGCATTTCCCTTTATATAATAGGTTTATTGAATTTAATGGATCGACTGAGTCTATAGTTCAAATCCGACTTGAATGAGCACCTACGGCATTTTGCATTTTAGGCTCTTCCTGTCCAGTTTCTTTAGATCGATGATACTACCTCCATCCATGCGTTTTACTTAAAAAAAAAAAATGTATTCAAGAGAATCATTGCATGTATATCATTAATTACAGACAGATTATTAAAGATTCTTGAATGGAGTTCCTTCTCCCTCCCTTTCTCTTTCTTTCTTTCTTTGGATGTATTCTCTCTTAATAATTCCCAGCTTCCTAATTTGTCATCAATATTCCTACTTAATTGTCTGCATCAAAAGTACGCACCACGCCAAAGGAAAGAGCTAAGTTAATGGGACTTTTGTAGGTTTTGAACCTGAACCTCCATATATATGTATATAGAAGCTTCCTCTTCACCAGAAACATTTTTCTTTCTTTAATTATCACGTGCAAGCTGCTGGTCACCGAACTTGAACCTTTCGTCTCTTTCTCGCCTCTTTCTTGTCTCTTTCTCTTCTTTCCCGAAGTGGATGCGTGGAAGTGAAGTAATTAACGAGCTGAATCAAGTGGTGGCCTGAGGCGTATTTGAATAGCAATATATATATATATATATATATATGCTGCCGAGTCTGTAGTACTACTTATCCTCTTGCTCGAGGGTAACTCTTTCCTCGTACGTTTTTGTTGTTTGTTTGTTTGTTTGTTTTCTTCATTCTTTTTTTGGTTTTCTTAGATATCTGTGTACATCTATGAATCCCTATCACGTGCTTAGTTATTTGTTGCTTATGACCGTTGATTATGTTAATGTAAAAATAACTTATTGCCATTTTCAAACGTATGCATGAATTAAAATGAATGACCATGCGGCAGATATTACTTGTGCAAGACATTGAAGCCTAGCTTGTACAGGAATTCTCATGTATTTTTAGATATCAAACATCATTTAAACATAAAACCATATTCAATTTCAAATCTTCAATTTTTTCATCTAATTATTACCTAATTATTATAGCTTTTCTAAACTTCCAAACAAAATGTAAAAAACAAAAAAGAGCAACCATTTTGACATCTAACCCAGTCTCAAGTGTTTGTGCTAAACTTTTTAAACTGATTAAAGTTTTGAAAATGTGCAAATTCAAGGACCCCAACACTACTTATGATCTGTACCAAATAACTATTAAGTGTAAGTCCCGTAATAATGATTTTATATGCAGTCACTTTTACGTATTTCTTGCGCACTCTATTAATATGATTGGTTGTGTCACTATTTTAATATAAAATAACTGTTTTGGCCAATCGCATCAGTGAAGTGTGCAAAAAATACGTAAAAGTAATCGTATATAGCATAACTCTAAGCATAAATACTTATGTAAGAAACTATTATATTTCTAACATTTAAGTCTCGTTTGGATGGTGAAAGTGTTTCATCTCATCTTATCATTACAACTTTTCTAAAGTTCCATATAAAATATAATAAACAATTCAACATTTTCAAATTTAAAAACAATAATAATATTAAAAAATAATATTATAATTATATTTTATTTAACTTTTAACTTTCATCTAAAACTATCTAATCTAATCTCACTATTCAAACCGCAACTTATACTTTTACAAGATAGTTATATTTATAAGCCGCCTGAGTAGCACTGCTCATTGTTACTGCTTTTACATTTAAATTTTATTTTCATTTTTCTTTTCACATTTTTTAATATATTTCAATATTTTTAAAAAATAAAAAAATACATCAATATATTTAAAATTACTTCTTTAATCATTAAGTAAAAAAAAAAAGTAAAATAAGGAGCGGCACATTTGAACGGTACACTTCAGACGATAAAGTAGTGCTTATAATATGGAAAATACTATTCCCACATAAATTTCTTACCAAATTGCATTTTATTTTATTTTTAATATTTTGTTTTACTTCATGATCAAGAAACTATTTTTATATGAATTTGGGATTTTTTTTTATTTTTAGAAAATATTTAAATAGTTTTAAAAAATGTTTAAAAAGAATTAAAAATATAAAAATAAAAATACTGTTGTTAAGTGAGGATAACCTACCAAGTCAATGGCCAGTTTGGTTTTCAAATCCATCTCAATTCACTTATCTAATCATTATAATTTTTTTAAATTTCAACATAAAATATAATAAATAATTTAATTTTTTTAAATATCAAAATGACAATAATATAAATAATAATATTTTATTTAATTTTTATTTTTTATTTTAATTCAACTCAATTTAACGTTCAAATGCAGCATGCGTCTTCTGAACACTCATAATAAGCGCTCGCCTTGAAGTGCTTGTTAAGAGCATTGGCAATGGACTAGTGATTGCCAAGTCTAAAATGAAACTCTAATGTGATCTTTTAGCTATAATATAAACTTTTAGTTAAACTAGTTCATATTGGACTAGTTATTTTAAATTCTAAATAATAATATAATATTATATATTTTAATAATATTTGATAATTTTTTTCTAATATTTTACAAATACACTTCATATATTAATTAATAACTTTATTAAAAAAATAAAATTATTATTTTAGAAATATATTTTCATAGAATATCGAAGTTTTCTCAATAAATATATCTTTACTATATTAGAAAATTGTAAAAAATAGTAGATATTTTTACAATAGATATATCCATGCTATATTAGAAAATAATTTTTTTTTTTAAACATACCTGCATGTGATTGTAAACGGAAGGAAACTTTTTATGTAATGTTGGTCTATGTGAGGAAAGCGTGAGTGAGTGTGGGTCTTAAAAGATAAAATAATAAAATATGGGTTTGAACTTTGTACAAGAGCTCTCCAAGTATGGTGAGGAGCTTAAATTTATGTAGATAAAATGTTAAGCTTCTTAGGTATGGCTAGTCCAATACAGAAGGAAATAACTTCAAAATTTTGGATTTGCATTAGGCAATGGACTAGCCATTGCCAATGCTCTAAGGCTCAGATTGATTACACAAAATTAAAAAATTCATTTCATTTCATCTCATCTCATCATTACAAAATTTTCAAATCTTCATATAAAATATAATAAATAATTTTACTTTTTTAAAATTTAATATAAAATTAATATTATAATAATATTTTATTTATTACTATTTAAAACATCTCATCTTATCAATATAATCAAACGGAATCTAAAAAATGTCTGGAAGGTGCTCGCTAATGAATGTTTGTCAGAAAATCACCGTCAGAGAATGCCCGCTAACATGAGTGCCTACTTAGGAAGATCTCGTTGATAAGTGCCTTCCTGGAAGCTCTCCCTAATAAGTGCCCGACATTCTCGAGAATGTCCACCAACATGAGCTCGCCGCTCGAGGTTTGAAAAGTCATTCATGGCCATGAGGGAGGATACAATTAGGTTTTGACAAAGAAGCAGGCTAGTCCACATAAGTTAGAATCAGCCCTCTTTTAAGAGCAGTTTCGTTGAAATATCTAAATGTAAAAAGTTATACTTTTTAATTATTAAAATAATAAAATTATCCACTAAATTAGGAAAATAATAATTATAGTAACTTTTAGCTACAGTATTTTTAAAATTAAATCAAATTTAATAATTACTGTACACACATCAAATATTTTTTTTATTATATTTTTATAACACACTCTCTCTTCTCTTTATTTATATCTATAAACTTCCCTCAGTTTGTTTAAATTAAATAGTAAAATAAGATAAAATAAAATAAATTAATAATTTAAATATGATAAAATAAAATAAAATAAATTAAAAATTAAAAAATTAAATATTTTTAAATCATTAATTACTCATTACTATATAATAAATAAATAGATAATCCAATATGGTGATGTCATGTAAAAAGTCAAATTCAAATTTATTTTATATATGGAATAAAAAATATATATATATATATTTTAATATTTTTGGAAAGCTACAGTCATTCCCATAACTAGAGCATTCTCAACCAGCTTTCTAAATTCTCAAAATTTTTAAATTTTAGGAAAAAATTGAACTTTTTTACAAAACTACCTCTCCATCCTATTTTCTATTTTAAAATAAAAGTTTAGAATGTAAACAGTAACTCTTTATATTTGGAAAATTATTATTCATCTTCTAAATCACTTTTTTATATATGTTTTATAAGGAGTAGTTAAAGATGTATAAATAAAATAATAGAAATAATACTAATAATAATAAAGAATAGAAAAAGATTATTTTAATAAAATTGATAAAGGATATTAGAGAACGTGATATAGAATGATAGGCAATGATGACCAAATTGGTCTATTCAGTTTGTAACTAGAGCAAAAAATATGGCAGCACATAGCTTAGCAAAAAATGCTTTAGCAGTGGAGGAGGAACAAGTATGGATAGAGGAGGTCCTAGATTTTATTATGGGATATTTGAAGAATGACAAAGATGTAACACAGGAAGATTAATGAAAGGTTACAGAGGTTTTATTGAAAAAAAAAAAAAGAGAACGTGATATAGGATGTTTTTTAAAAATAAGTAAAATTTAGAAAAAAATTATAGGAAATGTGATTTCTAGCTAAAATTTAGGGGAGAGTATAGGAATGCTCTTATTGGGAGTCAAAATAAACTTTTTTTTCCCAATTTAATAAGTCGGATGTATCATGTCTCACAGAGTTAAGATAATTTTGACTATATTTTAGTCCAGCAGTAAGTTTGATGAGCCGGACGAGAATGCTCTAATTGGCTTAATTTGCACAAGAGAAGGTTGTCATCCTCAACGTGTTTGATGAGCTTCTCAATGAACACATGCCGTTCTAGATCTCCGAGCTTGGGAACGTGAACCACGATCCATTTCTGTTTCTGTTTCTCTTTGCCGTCAACAAAGGTGATTTCCACTTGAACAACAGTATTCATGCAGAGTAAAAGTATAATGAGTTGTATTTATGTGAGGAATTTGTTTGTGAAATGGCTATTTACACAGCTAATGAGAGAAATAATAAAAATATGTTTATGTACTAATATGGAGTACATTGATGGAAAGGGTGGTTTTGATCTTTTAAAGTGGTTTTCTGGTTGTTTGTCGTATTGAAAGAAATGAGAAACATGAATATTTGTAAAGTGGGTGTAAGAAATTTAGAGGTTGCAGAAAAATCTACACCAATAAAACAAGATATCAAACACCTGGCCTACAAGTATGTTTCCTCCTTTTCCACACTCTAAATAAGTCGTCAAATTATATTACTCAATTATATATTAATCTAGTCTAAGCATTAACAATCAGAAAACGAAAGAATTTAATCCAAATTTCCCAGTCCCAAGTATCAATAGAATACAAATCAATTCAATATGCATACCAACCGTGAGAAACCTTGAAAATATTACCAAGTTTCTACTGCATCTCGCATCAACAACTGAACAAAAACAAGAGTTTCTAGCTTGACTTTTCTCAACAAAATCAACTTACAAAACTATAGAATGGAATTTATCATATCAAAATTACTCTAATCACCAGTTTAGAGCAATAGAATCCAAATCTCGTAGCTCAGGCTTGAAACCTCCCATGGTCTTAGCAAAATTTTCCTTTCAAAAATCATGAAGAAACATTCCCCTCAGTAGGGTGGGCGTGAATGGAAAAAGAAAAAAAAAAATGTCATAATCGAAAACTACGTAATGCTCCAAAATAGAATAGCCCTGCTCCTCATTTATTCTCCTAACAGAATAGCCTTTCTTCCACGCCTCTCTTCTTGTCCAGCTGGCATAACAGATTTCTTCCTTGCTACTATCTAGAAGATTCTGCTCATTCTCTCTCCCCCATCCACTTTTGTTTTAATTCAGCATATGTGTACTGAGTGGGCTGCATAAATTCCTTTAGTATAATACTTGAGCCTAAAAACAGCACATAATTGTCAAACCCATAATATGCCCAATTCAATCACTTTAATCCCAAAATATCCCTATTTGCCCACTCACAACACAACTGCTTATTTGTAACATAAATCCCTATCTAACATGTGAAACTTATTCAATTAATCTATTTAATTATGCACAAATGAACAGTTTTTATCATTAATCAGAGCATTCACATCCCATTTTTTATAAAAAAAATTATAATTTAGCTAAAAAGTATATTCCCTACAATTTTTTCTTAAATTTTACTCATCTTTCAAAAACCTCATACATTTCATTCCCTACCATTTTTCTATTCTATTAAAATAATATTTTTCTATTCTTTCTTTATTATTTTTTCTCTCACTTTCATTTACAAACTTAACTAGTTAATATTTTTTCTTACGTTTTGAACTATTACTGTAGTGAATATTTTTAACAAAAATTTCAAATTATTTTTATGTGGATATGATAATTTTTTTAAAATTAATTTTTTTTATAATTTTGTAATTAATTAAATTATTTTTAAAATTATTATTTAAAATTATAATAAATATGAGTATAAGAGAAGGTGCAAAATGATTGAAAGAATAATTTATTTTATGTATTAAAATAAAATATTGATAAAAATAATTTAGGGGATAAATAGTAATTCCCTGTATTTAGGAAACTATTGTACATCCCTAAACATTTTTCCTAAAATAGAGATTTGGATGTGGGATGTATTTTGATCAAAACTCTAAAATAGACCTCAAATTATAGGGAAAGTGGTGCTTTGAGGCTAATGTGAATGCTCTCAGTAAACCATATTCATCGTCAGCATCGCCCTTTGCAGAACTCAATTCTGAACTGCTTCGAAAACTTGATGTATGACGCCGAGAAGATGATGCAATGCTTCTCCCTATCTCAGCCAACTCAACTCTCGGTGACTCTATCTCTTGATCTACCAACCATCTGGGGAGCTTCAAGTTGCAAGAAAAAATGGAAGAGAACGTGCGCACGAGGATGGCTAGGGAGGGCTGATCCGATGTTTCTGTTTCTGATAAATTCAAGCTTAAATATTAGAAACTCATTTTTCGACAATCAAAGAATATTATTATACACTGCAAGTTGCAGCCAATTAAGGGATTGACTGGCTATTGAAATTAGCTG
Source organism: Carya cathayensis (assembly GCA_011037825.1). Taxonomy (NCBI): domain Eukaryota; kingdom Viridiplantae; phylum Streptophyta; class Magnoliopsida; order Fagales; family Juglandaceae; genus Carya; species Carya cathayensis. The sequence goes on along the minus strand of QGSO01000456.1, from coordinate 637,659 downwards.
GTTTCTTTTATTTACTTTTTTTTTTGGCAGAAATTCATTAGGTTTCGATCCATAACCTGCGTGCATGATCAAAATAGAACGCATGGACATGCCAGCCGCAAGAAAAATGCTTACTCTTATCAGATTTTTTGTCATTAAAAATTATTTTCATGGCAAATAAGTCATTTTGGTCTTACAATATTCGAGTGAGGCACTATAGTTTAGTCCTCGTTTGGATGTTGAGATAAAATGAAAAATTCATAAATAGTAATCAAATAATATGTCAATAGTAGTAAATTTGTTTGACCAGTTAAGATGTTTTATGAGATTTTAAAAAATAAGAGAGAAAATTTTGAATAAAAATATTATTAGAATATAATTTTTTTAAATACAACTTTTGTTTTGGAAATTGAAAAAGTTGAATTATTTTTTCTGTTTTGTTTGAAATTTTGAAAAAGTTTTAATAATTAGATGTAAAAATTAAAAACTTGAAATTAAAAAGTATTTGTATTTGAGTGATATTTAGATATTGAAATGAGATGGGTTGAGAACATCCAAACAGAACTTAGTCAAATCGCATGAAGTTTGGAATAAAGATTTTTACTTATTACAACAGCACTACAAGGAATTTGGCCATTTGCAACGCTAAAAAACATTGCAAATACTACATAAAAACGCTGCAATATCTCAATTGAAGTGTTTTTTAGTTCCTTGCACGTTCGACGCTATAAACCTTTTTTTTTTTTTTATCAATTGCAACGATATCAAAAAAACGTTGTAATTGATATTAATTGCAGCGATATATTTTCGTTGCAAATTATATTGCAACACGTTGGAAATGGGTTATGAAATGAATCCAAGGATTGCTGCTTTTGAGTAATTCCAACGATTTTAATCATTGCAAAAGCTCACGATAGTGCTGCAAATGCCCGATATCAAAAGTAACACTTGCTTCTTTCGTTGTATTTAATATTTTTTGCAAGGACTAAAATCGCTGCAAAAGATCAAAAAGCGCTGCAAATACCCTATATCAAAAGCAGCGCTTGCTTCCTTCTTTGCATTTAATATTTTTTTCAAGGACTAAAATCGCTGCAAATTCTCAAAAAGCGTTGTAAATACTCAATATCTCTTTTTGTTGCATTGAACATTTTTTCTAAGGACTAAAATCGCTGTAATTGATTAATTGCGACGAGTTTTGAACTATTTGCAGCGAGTTTTAAATGCTAGAAATACTCAATTACAAAATAAAAAAAAATACTACTGAAACTGTAGTAGTTTTTTCACACTTACATATAATTTACAAGACATTCATACATTCATCCAAATCCACTTACACACTGTTTCAACTAACAACTGTCTATTCCTTACAAGTCAAATGGAGCTCTTACAAGTCAAGGTCACTGCAGCCAGTTGCAATATCAACAACTCTCTAAATATATTTCAACGTGTAAGCAATAAACATCAAATATTTGGAAAGCTTCTATTCAACCACATTTAAAAAGATTTTAGAAATTAGAAAAAATAACAGAAAATGAACAAGATATAAATCATTAGTGAGACTTATGAAAGAGACTAAAAAAAGAAACAAAGGCATACCTGTATATGAGTTTTCTGGAAAGACACAATACCAACAGATTAGTAGAACAAGAAACCTGGAAAGTGGAGCATGAAGTCATACAAATAGGAGAAAGCCTTATTGTAAGTGAAGAATGCATGAAAACCTACTTTTCATAGTAGTTGTAACACATCAGCATCAATCTAATTTACTGATCTCAAAGTAAAACTTCATTCAAGTAAAGTACAACTTTAGAATAAAACCTCTTTTTATAAAATTCTGGAAAAAATGTGTATTGTTAACACTAGAAGCTTATCAATAACTGTCCAAACCAAAACTCATGTGCAAATTTACAAACAATTTACTTAGATATTTATTTAGGTCTCCACTGCTTTCAAACTACACTTTTATTATCAAGGTAGAGATAATTATCCATAGGACTTGCAGCAACCAATCTAAATATATATAGATTAAGCAAAAACACAAAGCATTACTTGACTAAAAAACCAGTACTTCCAAACTTATATCAAAAGATTTGTAGAGGATTAAAGACTATTATTTTTATATGGTGCACAATATTATACACAACTCAAATTGCAATCATAGAAAAGAAAGGATAGAAAGGCTTCGTAAAAAGGAGAAGTGAATTGCAATTAAAAACTTTTGCCATGAATGAATCGACAGATGTTTTAAAGGACTAGAAATAAATAGCAGATGCTTCAAAGTAAAAGTTCTATCAGTGGACAAAAATGAGGTAAATACCAAAATATCCATATTTTGGCATAGCCTAAACATGAAGACAAAAGCAAGAGTAACATGTGCATAGATATATTGGACCATACTCATATGGTCAAATTTTAAACATTCTACGGACTGTAAATGAAGCCTCAAAATTTCAGCTGAAGCAATAGCTGTATACAAACTGTAATGATTTCCTATTTTCAAGGGGGCATAGGAAGAAAAGTTACTTATGAAAAAAAATGGGAAGAAAAGAAGTAGAGCACATCCAGTCTCAATCTCATTGGAGATTTTAAGATTTGCACACCTAGTTTAACTAATCAAATCTCTACCACCCTTGATTCAGGAAGATAGGGAAAAATAATAATAATTCTTCAACATGTAAGCACATCAGGAATCATCTTCCTTGGTGTACTACATCTAATTCACAAATTAGCTTTCCTAGTTTCGTACAGATCATCATCATCTTGAATACCTATATATACTTCCATTTTAATACTTTTTTTAATTAGATTAACAATAGTTGGACTAAATACCCTATTTTCTAATGACAAATTAACTATAAGATTAGAAAAACCATTCATTACTAAGACTCTTAAAGACAAAAAGTTAATTTTGCCAGATGTTTAAATCCAAATCTATCTCAACTAAGCAAGACTACTACGCATAACATGTTGCCAAGCAAGACTGCAGACAAATTACTTGAAACCAAGAATGACAGTTTGGAAAAGAGTAAGCGACTAGGAAGGCAAAGGATGTAAAAGCTAGCTAAAATACTTCATGGAATTAGATACCTAAGTAGCTGTAACAGCCCGCTAAAATTTAGTCTTATCTCCTCACCCTTCTCTTTCTTTTTTCGCGCATATAGACAGCACGACAATCAGTTTTGGATTCTTTCCCGACAGCAATCACTATCTCTCTCGTCTCTACCCTCACCCGAAATCACGTGCATAATTTATCTTTTTCCGTAAATCACGTTACTTTGTTCTTCACCGACAACTGTAAAATCATGAACAGTATTATCCTAAGCGTTGTACCTCGTTGGCGTATTCCGGATCTTATCCACCGGATTTCAAAGTATTAGATAAGCTTGTTTTTAAAGTAGCACAATTATAATAATTTAATGAGCTCTGAAAATATTATAATTGTGGATAATTATTTAGATTAAATATTTTAGTTGTTTTAAGATATTAAGAGGTTTAATTTTACGTTGAAAACTCTTATTTAAATTAAATGGTTTTATCCTCTTTGAGTGATTAAAGATACTTTATCATTTTAATAATGATGAAGAAATATTATTTTATAAACCTTAGTTTATAAAATAATAATCTATCTTAATTCCTCTCAGTGTTTATTTAAGTGTTTTATGCACTTTGATTAATTAATGATACTTTATCATTTTATATAATGATGAAGAAAATATTATTTTTATAAACTTTAGTTTATAAAATAATATTCTATCTTAATTCCTCTCAGTGTTGTAATTAAGTGTTTTATTAATTTAAATGATTTTATCCTCTTCGATTAATTAACGGTACTTAATCATTTTAAATAATGATGAGAAAATATTATTTTATAAACTTTAGTTTATAAAATAATATTCTACCTTAATTTCTCGTAGTGTTTTATTTAAAGTGTTTTATTGAAAATAAAACACTTACGCGTTTTCAAAACAATGTTTTAACTCATTGTTGGATTATTTGAGGATCCCGAAGCGTAGGATTGAAGTTAATTATCTAGACCCCTACCATTTTCCCTTCACTTTTTCCTTTTCTCTTTTTTTTCTTTTTCCTTTTTCTCTTTTCTCTCTTCTCTTTCCTCTCTCCTCTCTTTCCTCTTCATGGCCAACGTACGTAGCTTTGCTTTCCTCCATAGCCGTTTGGTCCAAGCTTCCTACCGGCGCCACCTCCGGCCACCATGCCTCACCTCCCTCACCGGCGTGTTCCTCCCTCACCGGCAAACACAACCTCACCGGTGGTGAGATAAACCGGCCACCCAATCTCTCTCCTTTCTCCTCCAAACAAATGGGTCTTTAAGGCTTTTTCACCATTTTGGACCACCATACACGGCCAAATCAGCCACCAAGCACCACCAATGGATTCACCTCATCAAGGGCTTCCTCCCCATGTCTTTCTTTTCCCCTAACTCTCACTCTTTCTCATATGGGTCTCTCAAATCACACATTCGGTTGCACCACCGTGCACCACCATACACGGCCACCCGTGGTGTTTCACCACCACCATCTTGTTCCTCTCATCCCCATGAACCTCTCCAAGAAATTTCATGGCCAACGGAGCTTTGTAGAGCTCTCACTCTCCCTCACTCTCCAAGGCCGAAAATGGCTTCAAACGGCCGATCCGCCGCCGTTAGCCGCCGTACGACCACCACCTCGCCACCACAGCTCCACCACATGTTCATCTACCTTTCCCTAGCTTGCCATGAAGTTCTATGGCATTTCGCTACCTCACGCCTCCTCCCACCATTCGGTTTTACTGTTCACGGCGTGATGCCGCCGTGCTCCGCCACCTTTGACCATCACAAGGCGACCATGAGCCTTCCAAGGCCACGCTTAGCTTTTCTCAGCCCCAAACTACCACTTTATGTGGTGGACAGCCACCGTACGCGGTGTTACCGCCACGTACGTTCCTCCGACGCATGTTCGTGACGAGCAGCGAGCGACACACGGGTTATCCCGTCGATGGTATAACCCTCTATCTCTAGTTATTTACGTTTAAAGTAGTTAGTTGATTTGGTTTGTGGACTGTGTAGTTGTATTTGTGGAGTTCGCTGCGTAGTTGTGAAGCGAAGTGTGGTTGTGAAGTGTTGGGCTTGATTTTGTAGTTTTGTGGACTGTGCTGTGAAGTATGGGCGTGAGATGGATGCCGTAGTTGTGATACGGCGTGTAGTGTGAAGAGAGTACGCGTGTAGCGTATCCTGTGTAATGCAGTGACGCGCCGTGCGATGTGCGCTATAGTGATGTGTGACGTAGAAGGAAGGGAGTACGCATGGAGTGTACTCCGTGTTGTATGGCGATGCATCGTGTGATGTGCATCGTGATGATGAGTGTTGTAGCGAAGGAAGTAGGCGTAGCGCATACTCCGTGTTGCGTAGCGATGCACCGTGAGGCGTGTATCGTAACGATGTGTGTTGTACTGTGAATGGAAGAAAGTTCACGTGAGTGTACTCTGTACTAAGTCGTGAAACACCGGATGGCGTGTCACGAAGGGTTGGATGGCGTAATAGAGAAGTGTAGAGCGTAGGTGTAGTGTTGGGAAACTGTATGACAGTGTCCCGAAACAGTGGTGTTTTGGCTTATAGTCCGGGGTGACGGGTGTCATCTTGTGGTTGACTATGGCTAAAAGTATATGGATTGAGAAAGGAGTTGTTTGTTTGGTTGTTATTGATAATTTTAATGAACTTGATTTAGTGCAAAGGCTTTCTGAAGTCAATTTATCTCTTACGAGTAGAGTGAAACCTCACGTTGCCCGTGGTGTTGCAAGTGCTCACAATATGGCAATTGAGTTCAGAATTGAAAATCTTAAGGACTTGAGTGTTCCTCTTCCAGCTGTTGTGCAGTTCCTCGTGTTTCGCGCTCTATTCTCATAGAACGTTACGATCGAGGTAAGTTAGCTTCTAACTTACTCTCAGTTTATTGTGTATGTGTGATGGGTAAGGGAACTACAATTTATATATGTATGTTATCATATATGCCATGTCATGCAATGTCATTACATGTTTATCTGTTACGCATGATTTATTCTCTCATGAATATTTATCTGTCACACAATTTTTTCCGTCATGCAAGGCTGTATGTTATAAGTATGCCATTACAGTATGCCATATGATATATATATGCCATGGAATGTTTATGATTAAATTATATTTTATGTTACGTATAATACGTGGGGCCACAACAACTGTGGAGTACATATTATATTTTATGTTACGTATAATACGTGGGGCCACAACAACTGTGGAGTACGTATTATATTTTATGTTACGTATAATACGTGGGGTCACAACTACTGTGGAGTACGTATTATATTTTATGTTACGTATAATACGTGGGGCCACAACTACTGTGGAGTGCGTATTATATTTTATGTTACGTATAATACGTGGGGCCACAACAACTGTGGAGTACGTATTATATTTTATGTTACGTATAATACGTGGGGCCACAACAACTGTGGAGTACGTATTATATTTTATGTTACGTGTATTCATGGGGCCACAACAACTGTGGAGCATGAAGTATGGGGCCACAACAACTGTGGAGCATACACTACGTGAGACACAGCAATTGTGACACGTAGAATACGTGGGGCCACAACAACTGTGGAGTACGTATTAACGCACGTTATTAATCAAGACAATTGAATAAGATTCCAAGTTTATATTAAGTCAAGTTTCAGATCAAGTCCATGTTATGTTATGCTCACGTACATGTATGTTCATGATCATGTTATGTTCACGTTTATGATATGTTCAAGCTCACGTTCACATTATGTTATGTTCACGTTTATATCATGTTATGTTCAAGTTTATGTTATTTTCAAGTTCTTATTTATGTTGTGCATGTTTACATTCATGCTATATTTCAAATCCATGTTATGTTTCACGTTCATGTTATGTTGTTAGTCCATGTTATGTTTTAAGTTCAAGTTCATGTCATGTTAAGTCAAGTTCAGTTTACGTTTAAGTTCTAGTTATGTCATGCTATATGTCAAGTCATGCTATGCTTATGTACGACTATACTTATGCATTTATGCTTTTACTGCCATGCATGCATCTTTAACCTGTGTGGGAGTTTTATGTTAACTTGCTGAGATTTATAATCAAATTTCACTGTGGTAGTCCCAACTACCATTCCCCCCGAATGGTAGATCTTGTTACAGGACCTAAAGGAGAATTGGAATCTGACCAACTGAATACGGTCGACTAGGCCACAGTGCGATGTTGATGATGGCATAGTATTTATCTTAGGTTACTACTTGTACTTTTGGAGTTGTATCTCAAGTATTCTTTTGATCACAATCATTTTGGACTAGTGTGGTGATCACGGCTATTTAGTATGCCTTTATGTTTGAAATATGTTTCAAATATTTGGGATATTTTTAGTTTGGTGCATAGTATTGCTAAAGAAAAGAAAATTTAAATTATCCGCTGCGAATATTGCATAATGCTAGATGCATGCTAGGAACATTGCATCTTATATGTCATGAACGGGGGCAGGTAACCTTGTGTTGCATGTCCCGATGCTTCAAATGTCCGTTCAATCCCAAGCGGAATTTGGGGGCGTCACAGTAGCCATAGCCGATAATGGAGATGCTAGGTGTTGTGCCTATCGACCATAAACACTAGTGCTACTAATGCATCAGATATCCTACTAGAATCACTACATAGGCAAGAGCCAAACTCAAAGAGATACACAGGGTCCAATTCATCAACAAAAGAGCTAAGCTACATCTAACAACTGAACCAATATTTATCAAAAGCTAGCGTGCTGTGTTTGTCTATTACATTATTAGTGTGAAAGGAGGCCAAGGATGTGATATATGTCTTTTACATAGTTGGAGTCCTTGATTTAGTACTGTCACTTCCAAATACAAATTAGAGAGATTACACTTATGTTTGAAAATTAAGTACTATAAGAGCAAGGAAGACCTGAAACCTTACAGCAGGTTGGAGTGATAAGTACTATTGGTGAGTTGCTTAATTGGTTTATTAAGACTAGAGTCATCCTTCTATTTTCACAAAACATGATAATTATAGAGATTGAACAAAAATACCATTCTTTAGTAAAAGAAGTAAAAAGCAAAATAATGTTTCCTCAAACACATAAATAAGTTTTATGTAATATATTAGCACAAAACAGATCACCCATCCTGTTTTCTAGAAGTAACTAAGCATTCCCCATTAAAGTTAGCTTATTTCATCTCAAATGTTCTTATTACTATTGGCTAGCTAGAAAGAATCATGGTTCATGTACATCATTTCTTTTCCTATTTTAATATATATAGTTGCATTCGTAGGGTTTTATATAGTGGGGTCAAATACATACAAATATATAGGAATTGTATACCCCATCAGAGACACAAGAAGGCAGGCATACAACATCCAACATGTTGTGGAGGTAAAGGGGGATATTGAATATGTACATTCCAGTTGCCTTGTCAATGGGCGATTGATAAAGTAGGGATTTAATTAAAAAAATGACAAATCTGTGGTGTGCAAATTCTTAAAAAAAAGGCAAACATAAATTATCAACATCTAATACCTACATCAGAACGTCCACAAAAAAGAGTATATATACATGCAAAAAAAAAAAAAGAAAACCCACCTTAAGGACAAAATTTAAAGAGACTTCTCCAAGAAAGTTGAACATATTGACGTAGGACTAAAAATAGATATTGGATCCAATTGATATTGCAGTAGTATTTGTCTATTAATCAGATGACAAATGCTAAATGAAAAGTTTTTCAGAATATCTACAACTTTCTCTTCTTATTTTATTGATTCCCCCGATAGGTATAAAATGAAAAGTTCAAGGATCTAATAAATGTGCTGTTCCACCATCAATATTCAAACTTGGGCAATACCTTATGCTGTAAATGAGTACCTTAGAGACATGGTACAACTCTTCCCTCGAACTTTCAACAGTGATGCTCGCATTTAACTACAGGAATACCAAAAAATGCCGAAACACAGATACATCATAACAGTGACAAATTTATTAAAAAAAAATCATATTTTCTATTTTCAGCCTTAATCTAACAAATCAGTAAACCACCATCAATTTTTTAATTTACATTATATGGCCACAGTTACATTATACATACACAAACACATGCATAGGCAATTTATTAAAAATATATATATATATATATATATGGAATAACAACAACTAAAATATTCTTTGTATCCATCAATTTACTCTAGATAATACCTGGTATTACCTTTGGCATGCACAAATCTCATATCATCCAACTACTTCAATCATATAGCATAAAACAATGATCCCTTACCAGTAATGATAGCCTAAATTCAATAGCATGCATACACACCTCTTCCACGGATTCATTTCTTGCTTCTTAAGACATATATAAAGATCAAAATGACCAAAGCATAAAAGATGCAATAAATCCAATAGATAACATACTAGAAATCTTAGATTGATTTATAACTTGGATTTTAAAGCAGCTTAGCCCGAGAGAGGTATAATGCCATTAACAAGTAGTGATTTTCCTGTGAGCATTACCAAGTAGTGATTGTTGTCCAAGAAGGGGCTAGTTAGTTTTCTACATGGAAAATAGGTGAAAGTCATGGATAAAGAAAATAAAGTGATTATAGTCAAGTGTTAACTTTCAAGGAAACCAGATTGTTAGGGCAAATCTGGAAAATTTCACCAAAATATATGTTTGACAGCTTTTGGTAACTTTGTTGAAACCAAAAAGTTTTAAGAACTAAGGATCACTTGATAGCTAGTTTTGCCCTTGATTTTAAGTAGTTCATCACACAAATGGTGTTAAGAAACTTTAGTTCAGTGGAAGATCAAATGGAAGATAGAAATGAAAATGGGCTGATTTGAACTAAAACATAATGCATATTGGAAATTTCCTACACAAGAATTTTACAGCCAATAACCTAGTTGTATACTTAGGTTATTAGGTTGAGGACAAGGTTAAAAATAAATACTAACAATTAAAAAGTGATTCGAATACAGGAAGAAGTAGAGATAAAAGTCTTACAAGTCAATTTGTAGAAAGTGTACAAATTGCAACAAAACCACGTGGGGAAAATCATCTCACCTCTTTTGGCTGTAGGTTACACAATTTATGCTTGTTTCTAACTTCCCTCCACTTGGTTATACACTCAATTAAACAAGTATTAGAAGGAAAAAATGTTAGAATAGATGAGGTTGGAAGATACCATGAAATAATTGTTAGTACTAAAATTTCAGAACTTTCCATTGTCTTGCTGGAATCTTTGAATAAATTTCTCTAACAATTATCTCCTACAACAATTATAGATTGTGGCACCCAAAGACATGGTCACCATTCCAATATAAATTGTACACAGCTAGTTTGCTATTAGCATTTCTTCTTATTTAATCACCACTAATTTGTCCATAAAAGTGATAGATGAAGGGACATGTGGTAAAAAAAAAAGTGAACATAGAAAGAAAGTTCCTCCATGTGCATGTTTTATAAAGAAAAACACATACATTGACTTGTAAGAAATTTTAAAAGGCTGCAGTTGCACACCAACGTACATAACCCTCCCAATGCACAAACCGTTATAGAATGGCTGAAAACTATTAATTTAATTAGTTTATTATACATAATCACTACCACAACTATTAAAAAAATGTATATCAAATATATATAAAACATAATATGTATATATAAACTCAGATCACTAACCCAATAAATATTTATATGAAAATATTAATCATTTGGCAGTAACAATATCAAAATACATCATAAGAAATGAAAGACATGTCCTGATGCTTTTTCTTATATAATAGCATGTTCAGCCTGCGTGCAGGAATAGTCTCCAGCATCCATGGAGACATTCCAGAGTGAACCTAATGTTTATAACTTTTTCCTCATAAACAACTGAATCTAAGGTTGGAATCCATTAAGAACCTTAAGTTAATGTGTTGATTTAACTTCGTCACATTGCAGTGTTAAAGTAGAAGTTAAATTAATAGGAAAAAAGAGGGAACGTCTTTGGAATTTTGATATTATGCACTTGCTTATGTTGAGGGGTCTGTGTATATCTATTTTTTCCAATTTTAGATAAGCAAAAGTAAAACTGAGTATATATGTAAGTATATGAGCTAGGTGCATTTGGTTACATGCATGCATTATTGTTGTTTGCATGCTAGGAAAGAGTCAGAGATTCATAAAGAAACATAAATTAGTGCTAAGATGGTGATCTTAACTGCATGCTAGAAATCTCACTTGAACATTCTTTTAACCCAATGCTCCCACCTCCATAGACTAGAACTGAACCAATGCACATGGACATGATATTGGTTTACAAACTGGAAAACTAAATGACAAAATTCAAACTAATGCAGCCTCCAACAATGCATAAAGTTTAGAAATTATGTAGCTTAACTAATGCACAAATAACACATGATCCCAAATTATCATGTACACAATACAACCTATAGAATATAAAATTCCTAAAAAAAATCATCTCACCTCCTCAAGCAGTAGATAGCATGAATTCTGCATGTTTCTATCTTCCCTCCACTTAGTTACACACCCAACTAAACAAGTATTAGGGGAAAAATGTAAGGATAGATGAAGTTGAAAGAAACCATGACAAAATCTGTTGCAGAAAACTTCAGAGAAGGTTTTGTGTTTGCTGCTATCTTTTTAGGTGCTAAACGTGAGGTAAGAGAGGGAAAAATGATGGAGTTTCAAACTAAACTGAACTTAGTCTTATTACAAATGATATTTAAGCCAAAGTTCTAGCCTTGCAAATACAATAAAGTACAATGTTAGCACTCTAATATCACCATAAAGTATAATGTGATGTGAAAGTGTTAGTTTAATTAAGTGATAGTAATATATGGATATTGTATGAGTAGGTGTTTGGATTATAATAGAATTTTCAGATTATAAAATTAATCAACATGTATCAACCAAGATTTGGCCTAGCTTATAAAATTAATCAACATGTATCAACCAAGATAGCCATTCACATCTTTAAAGAAAGGAAAATGTTTGAACTTATATTAGTATGATTAGAATTTCTGTAGAAAATACTTGTTTTAATAAGTTGGAGTAATATACAAGGCATAAACATGCACAAATTAGCAAATAAAACCAAACATTCTGAAAAACAAGAAACAATATTCCAAACACGGCAAAAGCCAAAAAATAAAAAAATAAAAAACAAAAAAACAAAATAAGGACAGCACCTACATACAACTTTGAGACTTGCTACAAGTAGCTTAAATTAGCTACGCATATGAACTCAGAACTATAAGTATATTAATTTCCCAATCAAGTTTAGAACAAACTTTCCATAAGAAAGCCCGACATTCAAATTATGACTCTTGATCTTACAGAGGGAAAGCAATCAAAGCAACCAGTGCAATACACACAATATTTAACCAACAGCCAGCACAAATATATAGATAAAACTACCACACAGTTCAAAATGAGTCCAAGGACTTGTGAAGATGCAAGTTTTTAGTAAAAGAATAAGCTATCCAATAAATAACTTACAAAGAGATATATATGGCAATGCTCAAAACAATCCATTAATGTCAAAAATAAAAAACATGGAGTGACTTGTCAACTATAATGCCATGACAACATTGCTAGTGTATGGTGTTAAGAAACAACCAAAGATATGGTGTTAAGAAACCTTTTTTGGATGTATTATCCATACATCAATGTATTTCAATTCCAAGCATATGAAATCCAGGGAACACAAATAGATAGAATACTTACTTTTATTGCATGGTTGGTGTGAGCATTTCGAGTAGGTTTCTTTAACTTCCTTGCTGCAGAGATCAGGTGTTAAAGGATTGACAACCATATTTATACTTGTTTGTTCTTGAACTTCTAAAACTTTGAGAGAGAGAGAGAGAGATATTAGAACTTGATATGATTCAGCCCAGAAAATACTAAAATGTGAAAGGGCTTTGTAAAGAAAATTGAAAGGCACAATGGCTACAGTTTTAGAAGGCTTGTTGAATGCATGCTGCATGCATGGCATGCACTACTTTATAACTTTGGAATATTTGGGCTTAGTACTTTGCAATTTGACCAAGAGAATGATAGCTAAAAGATCCATTAGTAAATTTTAATTAAGGCCAGTTTGTCCCAGTGTCAAACTATAGCCAATAATGCTTTAATTGTGTGTTAAGTGACACCAGACAAAGAAGGGTGCAAATAACTGTAGCTAGCTAAACTTTTTAATCAGTGATAGCCCACAATACATTCAAATATATATTATTTTCGAAAGCTTAAAGTAGTTAATACTCAAAGATTTGGTGTGTGTTTTGAAAAGCTAGATGTAGACATATATATAGTGGCAAGTGGTCACTTTGGTACATCACTTCAGTGTCTTGTTGGTGGAATTTTTTTAACAGAAGTTCAAATTTTTTTAATTAAAGAAAAAAATGAATATATTTGTTGTTAAAAAAAACTCTTAAACTGTTAAAAGTACTTTTCACAATCTCAAAATACTCGAAACCAAAACTGATATCTCACATCTTCAAGTAGTAGATAGCATACTTCATGTCTCTACCTTCATTCCACTTGGTTACACACCCAACTACAATTATTTTAAAAAAAAAGGTACTCTTGTTTACATTATGCTAATGCATGCCTAGATATAGTATGTCTAGGCATGCTAATATCTTGTCCCAAAAATATAGTATGTCCATGATCTTGTTTACACACCCTACCATGATCTTGTCCAAAAATATAGTATGTCCAAACAAGAGTACCCTTGTTTACACACCCTACCAAGATCTTGTCCAAAAATATAGTATGTCCATGATGCTAATGCATGCCTAGATAGTAATAGTGTCTAAGTAAACCATACTTAGACATATGACACCTTAAAGCTAAAGCTGAAAATATGACCTCTGCATGTGTCACATCCTTTGTGTTTGCTAATAATATATTGTTAGATATAGATTCAATCATGCATAATCTCAATGCATGAAATCTGGTCCGAATTAATTTTTACTTGCATTTTATATTCAAGAAAAGCGAAGAAACATCATTTTTTGTGAAAGCATAGCATAAACAGCAAGTGTAGCTCTCGGCAAACCAGAAAATTCTAATCGAACCTACTAGTTTGAATAAAATCCTTGGTTGCTTACCTTTTTTCAGTATGAAAAATAAAATATCCTAGCCTTTTAACAATTTTCTATGGCCATTTTCCCCTTTAATCATCATAACCAAAATTCATATTACATCAATAATTCCTAATTGGACACAAAAAGTTAACATAAAGTATTCATGTTAGTCACTGTGAAAGATAGAAGTGAAGAGTATCCATTCTAATTCTTCAAGGGAACACGGAAAATGGATTAGCATCTGAAATGTTCAACATCATTTATATTGGTTTTTGGATTGAGCTATGGCTATATATGAATGAAATACAAATGATTATAGCAAGGATGAAAGATGGATAAGGATGAAACTAGAGAGAGAGGGAGATTTTATATATTAAAGCTCCAAGTTAAGATGGCAGTTAAATAAAGTTAATCGTTTAATAATCTTAAGCCTTGCAGAATCACACATTCATTTGCACACTAGCCTTTTTGGGATCTTTCAAGTTACCTAGAAATCCCAACGTCCAATTATAACTATATTAAAAACCACAATAAACTTGTATCAGTAGTAATACCCATTACACTCTCCTTACCCATCCAATAGACATAAAAATATGACACGTGTCGAATTCTAAGATTTTCCTCTACGAATAAAGAACATTCTTGCACAAGTTTACAAGAGCTTTTTTGAACGTATATAGAAGGTTGTCTAACCTATACTCCAATGTAGCACATGATGGTTGCCCACACCCACAACCTATATGCAAGTCCACGTAACATTTTTTTATAACTAAAATGAGTGCAAGTCCATTAACATATATGTGTGTAATCAATACAAGGTAAGTAACATATGGTTGTGCAGATCCAGTCTCAAACTTCAAATAAAACTGAAGTTCATCATTTATCAATCAAACACAAAGAAACTAGAAGAAAAAAAAGACATAATAAAATTGAGCAGCAATATTGAGAACACCAGCACCACCCTTGATTTAATAACAAGAAACAAAGATATACCTTCAGTTCAAAAGCTGCCGATCTTTTCACATCTTTCATCTTCCATCCAACTTCAATAGATTAAATATGTAAGCTGTATCTGTGAAACAGAAAGTTAAAGACAAAAAACATTCAAAAGATGTTAGCTGCCATAACCAAGTAGATACAAAAAAGTAAAAACAATAAACATGGTTCTGGATGCTCCAAGATTACTGAGAAGAACACAAGCCATGAGAGTTGGAAATGATTCACCAGAAACAGGGATTACTGCTAATGGATCCCAAGACAAGAAGCCCATTCCTTTTCAATCAGTGGGCGACATACACAGGGGAACACCAACGGTGCATTAACAGATGGAGTGTCTAATAAGTTAGGGTTTTCGTTACAAGATAGCAATCTCAAATCAATGAACATAGATTTGAGCCTCGGAAATGAAACAAATGGGAAATCATGAATGTCAGGGTGAGAATTACATATATGTATATATTCTAGCAAAAAATGAAGAAAAACATAAGAAAAGAAGAAGCCAAACTCACAAGAGACTGGCAAAGAAGTAAACCACGTGGGGGCCGTGGGTTGAGAACAGAGTAAGGGAGAGACGGAGGGCCTCGGGTGTCTGGGCTAGGCACGGAGGAGAAGGGGGCTCCGATAGAGGACTGGCGATGGCATTGGCGTGTGAGTGGTGGCGAAAGGCGCCCCTAGCGATGGCAATAATCGAAATTCGAGAGAGAGAGAGAGAGAGAGAGAGAGAGAGAGAGAGAGAGACCAGATTTGGGGAAAAGGAAATTTCCGGCATGGGGTTTGGGGGAGAAGGAGGGGGCCGACGTCGAGGTGAGGTGGCAGTGACGTGGTGGGGTTGCTGGCGACGGGTTGTGGGTGGCGGCGTGGGTCGAGGGAGTATCGTTGGGGTCTCGAGAGCGGGGAGAGACAGGGGGGGTGTCTACTGGAGGTAAAACAAAAGAGAAATCGGGGGAGAAAACAATGAAACTTGGCGCCCAACTCAATTTCGACTATATTTAGGTGCTGCAAACATATTTTTACAAATACAGCGACTAAAATCCCTGCAAATATGAGATTTTTCGCTATAAATATATAAATCATGAATCGTTTCATCTTTTAAGACAAAAAAGAGCGGCGATTTAAAAAATGATGTAATAAATAACCTTTTGCAGCGATTTTTTTTGCAACAATATAAAAATCGCTGCAATAGGCCAAATTTCTTGTAGTGCGTGCCAATATTATAAGGACTAGTTGCAAGCTTGTTAGTTGAAGATGATCAACATGCTATATAAATTATTATCCAATTTTCTTTTAAATAATTAGATTGACAAAATAATTGTATATCTTATAATATACAATAATTATAATTGTATATCGTCCGTATCTTTATGAACTGTAACAATAATTATAAATAAAAAAATACTTTAGTCACAAGAAAATTATATAAAAATAAATTATAAACTAATGTAGTTTGATATTGTACATTAAATTATAAAATTACTTTTATTATAAAATAAATATAAAATATCCTATAAAAATATATTAATTTATAGATTTCTTTTTATAAAATTTATTTACAAAAAAATCTTATTACGTACGTATATATAAACTTGCATGCACATGAAACAAGAAACAATCGAAGACTATAAAGTTTAGTCTTCTTTTTTCTTTTTTCTCTCTGTACTGTCTCCCAACCACAGTCAGCAGGATATTCCACCCATCCCTGAGCGGAGGGGGTTCAGAACTTTGGCTCCGACCACCTCCTCCCCTAGCTAGCCCCAGTGGCTTTGTTCACATGGTTTTCCGTTTGTTCCTTTTCCGTTATTTTCCATTTTGTTTCTACTCTATAGCACTGACTCTAGTCAATCTATTGCTTCCCAGCATCCTTCTTCCTGCATGCGCCGCCTCTACAGTCGTTGATCTTCATGCTCGCAGCAGAAAACTGCGATTCTGCACGGCGCGTTTGATGCATGCGTGGCCCCTGTTGTGCGTATTTAATACATGCAACCGCATCCTAGAGCAGCTTATGAGGCCACGTGTGGCCTAGATTCTGGTTGCTACCTTATGTTACCGTTTTTCCTAATCTGTGATCAAGACAATATGATCGTAATAGTCTCCCACAGTTGGACTAGATCAGCAAAATGTAACGCACCACTCTCAACTATGACTTTTAGTCTTAGGTTTATAGTCTATTTATCAGACTATATTAAACCTATGTGGGATTGGGTAAAAGCCAATCTTTTAACGAGATAACCTGCTTTTTTTTTTTTCATTTTAGTGCTACTTTTGTTTGTTTTGGGATGATTGTTGGGACTCCCACCCCACAAAATCTTGTATCATTGTAACCTTTTAGTTTATTTATAAAATACTTTGCTTGTTGAGAAAAATAAAAAAGTTTAGATCTCTCATGAATCGCGTACTTGCCAATATCTTAAGATTATTTGCCTCTTTTTCTACTACTATAAAACTCAATAAATATTACAATTCTAAAAAGTTAAGTATGACTAAGGCATCCAAATGGCGTCCCTTACGGCTATTTTGGAGAATGGAAGAGTTGAGTTTAACTGAATTGATTTTAAATTTAAATTTAGCTCAATATTTAAATATATAACTATCAAATCATTAAATATCATTCAATTCAATACCTCTTTACATGTGAGATTCACAATCTTTTTCAACTCAATACCTCTTTACATACAGGATTCACAACTTTTTTAACTTTCTATAAATACATTTAAAATCATCTTAATATCTAAATACATCTAAATTCATTTTAGGTGAGCTCCACAAAACCCACTTCACCATTTCAACTCATTACTATTCGTAAATAACTCAATTCATTTTAAGTTCTTCACTCAGTTCAACATCCAAACGAAACCTTAGTGAGCATGTGATAAAAGAACAGAGCTAGAGTGAGAAATGGGTAGGGATGCTCCATTTCTAGAAACTACAGTACCATACCCTCGAGATGGTTCTTGTATCTATAGACTATGGGTGTAACCGGTCCGGTTTTGGACAAAATCTAGGACCGAACTGGTAGGCACCGGTTTTACATTTTTCAAAACCGATTACGCACCGATTACCCTTCTAAAACGGTACTTCGGTTTCCGGTCCGGTTTTCCGGTTTTAATAAAATACATATTTATCATAAAAAATCTGTTTATAAAAATTAAAAAAAAAAACTGCTATGTCAAAAAATTCTGTTATAAAAAAAACTGCTATATAAAAAAACTGCTATGTAAAAAAAAATCTGCTATGTAAAAAAAAATCTGCTATATAAAAAATTATGCTATTAGTATAGTTTTATATAAAAAAATCTGCTATGTAAAAAATTTATGCTATTAGTATAGCCTTAAGTGTATAAGGCCATCAAAATTTAGTAATAATATTTGAGTGATTTTTTTTTTTTTGGTTCTTACTTTTTATGAATCTATGATAAAATGTTATTAATAAATAATATATATTTATAATATTATATATTTAAAGCATATGATCAATTAAATTTTCATGTTTAAGATTAAAATTTTATTTTATAAATTATAATAACATTATCTTATATATAATTATAATTTATATTATTATATATTATATATAAAAATTATATAAAATATATAATATATAACATTAAATATAATTATAATTTATATTATTATATATTATATATAAAAATTATATAAAATATATAATATATAACATTAAATAAATAAGAATATGTTAACTAGTACCGGTCTGGTCCGGTCTAAAAATGACCGGAATCGGAACCGGACAGGTTCCGACCGGTTTTCCATTTTATGAAACCGGTTCCAGATCGGACCAGTCCAAAACCGGCACAACCGGTCCTGTCCGAACCGGTACGGGCCGGTTTTCCGGTTTACCGGTTAAAATTTACACCCCTACTATAGACTTTCAAGACTTGTTAAAATTATAGGTGGCAATATGTGACACAACCCGTTAACCCAACACGAACACGACACGATAAAATTGGATTTGGGTTTAGCCTTAACGTGTTTGGGTCAAAACGAATTGATCTGTTAAGACACGATCCCATTATGAACCTTTAAGAAAGTTAAACTTACATTTTTACCTTTATACCTAAAAACTGAAAAACCCTACTCTCACTGCACTCTAACTCATAGTACTCCCTCACAATCTCATATTCATTTTCAGATATATTGAGTCTCTCTTTTAGTTCTTGGTTGAGTCAGTTCTCACAAGCCACTATAGCCTCCCACACTTCCTATGGATTGTAATTTTAGTGTTTTTAATGTTTGGATTATAATTTTAGACTTATGTAGTTAGTTTTATATTTTTGGTAAATATTATGATTTTCAATTTTATGTGAAATTATGTTAATCGGGTTAAATGGATTATTCGGGTCAATTCAACCTATTTACATAAACGGGTTGAAACGGGTCGTAACATGTTGATATATTTTTTATTAATTCATAACAGGTCAAAACAGGTTGTGTTGTGTCAACCCGTTATTTTAATGGGTCGTGTTAGGGTTTGGAAATCTAACCCGTTAAGCTTAACGACTTATGTTCGGGTTGACCCATATCGTATAATATACAAGATTTAATATGACATGAACACGACTTGTTAACACGATTTGCTACTCCACTGTTGGGGCCTCATCATCAAGGGAAGAATTCTTCTTAACTACCATAGAAGCAAATTGTTTGGGAGAGTGCTAACCTTGATATGAATGATCCATGTGACAGAAACAATCTAGATCTAGGTGGTTCTTGCAGCCATAAATCTGAGAGGATGCTATATATGTTTGAGTTGAAGACATTGTTGGATGGGGCTGAAGAGTGACCAGAATTGGAGGAATGTGATTGCTAAAAGAGTTCTTAAGTTGAGATGAGAAATGTTTGTTGGAGGATGCTGAAAGTTGGAACTAATTAGAGTTGTTGTCAACAGTGTAAAATTTTTTTAGCAAATAGAGCAAAGTTATAGAGTCTGAATTGTTAGCTGAGTTTTGATTGGCTAGCAGCATTTCATAGTTTGGTAACTCAACTTAAAAATTTTTATATGTTTTGGGTTGATTGCATGTTTGAAAGTAGAAGGCAGTGACAAATGACATGTAGGAAGAATGCAAACATCTAGTGATGAAAGATTTGAGGTCTGCACATCCTTAGCTTTATCAAATGTGGCTAGCTGGTACTACGTCTTGGCTTTAGCAAGGTAGGTCGAACATAACATCGACTCTTGTTTGAGATTTTTTTGAAAAATGGGATGGTTTCATATCATCCTATTCTATCTCATCTCATTCCATCCCATTCCATCCCATTTCATTTCCAAATATAATTCAAATATAAATACTTTTTAATTTCAAATATTCAACTTTTTCATCTAATTAGTAATCATTATAACTTTCTCAAACTTTCAAATAAAACACAAAAAATAATTTAATTTTTTTAAATCTCAAAACAAAAATAATATTAAAAATTTATATTTTTACAATATTTTAACTGTATGATATTTTAATTCAGTTTTTTCTCTTTACTTTTTCAAAATCTCAAAAACATCATAAACATTTTCACTACTATTCACAAATAATTTCACTACTATTACAGATTTTTCATTTCATCTTATTCCTCAAGTATCCAGTCTTTAGATATGAGCAATCTTTGAGCGAGAATGAGAAAGAGAAACGATTTGCGTCCATAGATAATTAAGAAGACTCCCATCTATTAAGAGCATTGGCAATGGCCATTGCCAAGTCTATAATTTAGTTAGAATGTTAACTTTTAGCTCTAACATGGACTTCTAGATAGATTAGTCCATATTGGACTAGCTATCTTAAAGTTTAAATAATAATAAAATATTATATATTTTAATAATATTTTTTAAAAATATTTTACAAATACACTTCATATATTAGTTAATAACTTTATTAAATAAATTATTATTTAACTATTTAACTACCAATTATTATAAATATACTATTTTTTCCCTCAACTTAATTATTCAATAAATATATTTTACCAACCATTTAGCCAACAATCACATATATAAACATACTAACATTTCTTTTACCCAATTTTTATATTTAGAATTGTGGTTGAAGCCAACAAAAATGTTAAAAACTTTTTATAACAACCAATCACCATCTACAATTCTTGAATGAACTAATTTTTGCCAACCCTTCTTCTTTTACCAATTTTTTTAGTTGTAACTTATAGTTGAGGATCAAACCCTATAAATAGACCCATCCTCTACTCATTAAAAGCTAAACTTTCTTCCTTCAATCCTTCTATTTTTCTTCCCTCAATTTGCTATGGATCTCTTTTCAAATTTTGATGATGATTATTCTGATCATGGGTTGGATATGATGCAAGCAATTGCAATGATATCTGAGGGAACATCTTCTACACCTGGTTGTACTCCTCAACGTTGTAGGTTCATCAGATGTGATTCATTTGAAGGTCATCAACTCCTTTGGAATGATTACTTTGCTAAAACACTAATATATCCGCCCAATCTTTTTAGGAGAAGGTTTCGAATGAGTCGTGATCTTTTTTTACGCATACATGCTGCAGTAGTCTCCCACGATGATTATTAGGTCCAAAAGAGAAATGCTAGTGGGAGGCTTGGATTGTCTTCCCTTCAAAAGATGACTGTAGCGATTAGGATGCTAGCATATGGAGTCACCGCAAATCTAATGGATGAGTACATCAGAATCGGAGAAAGTACCGCACGGCCAAGGATGAATAAATTTGTTAAGACAATTGTCTCAATTTTTGGCAATGAGTATTTGAGATCTCAAAACAGCAGTGATATAGTGAGGTTACTAGGTGCCGGACAAAGACGTGGATTCCCAGGTATATTGGGTAGCATTGATTGTATGCACTGGAAATAGAAAAATTGTCCTACTGCATGGAAATGTATGTATTCTGGTCATGTGAATGAACTAACTATTATTTTGGAGGCTGTTGCATCTTATGATCTTTGGTTATGTCATGCTTTTTTTGGTTTGCCTAGGTCGCATAACGATATCAACGTACTTGACGATCTTTTGTTTTTGTTGCATTGGCCGAAGGTCGTGTTCCTCCGTGCAATTACATAATCAATGGTCACGAGTATACAATGAGATATTATCTTGCAAATGGTATATATCCTTCGTGGGTAACATTAGTGAAAACAATTCCATGTCCTCAGGAAAATAAGAAAAAACATTTTGCTGCTTGCTAGGACTCTGCGAGGAAAGATGTGGAGAGTACATTTGGAGTACTCCAAGGTAGATTTGCAATTGTACATGGACCTGCGAGGTTTTTTCGTCCTGAAGTACTAAAAGACATTATGTACGCATGCATTATCTTACATCATATGATCGTTGAAGATGAGCGGCATCTGCATCTCGGGGCTGAGCAATTCATTTATGAACACATGAAATAGACTCCAGATGAGCTAATTTTACGCGATAATATACCTGAATTCATATAGTTCATTGCACAACATCATCGAATTAGAGATAGAGTCACTCATAGTCAACTCCAGGTTGACCTTATCGATCATTTATGGAATATTTATGGTCGTACCTAATTTGGATTTCTAATTCTAATTTGTAATTTAGATTTGGAGTTCATGTAATTTGTAATTCAATATTCAACCTGAAGCAAAACTATGACATTGGGTTTCTTTCTAGTTCATGGAATATCCAAACTTATGTAGATATTTTTTTCTAGTTCATATCCAGGGTTATTCTAAGTGCTTTTCCAAATGTAGGTGTATACGAATTTAGAGGGCAACCAATATCATGTTGTAAAAAATAGTTGACATTTTCACAATAAATATATTCCTATTATGTTAGAAAATTGTAAAAACAAAATACAAAGATATCTCAAAAATTATTCAAATAGTTAGAAAGAGCTACTATGTTTTGAAATAACAATAACATCCATAATACTCTATTTACATATTTCCAATATAGTCCACAAATGTATAAACTAACAGTCCACAAAAAACCCCACTACAGTCCACTAATTACTAAACAATCCATTAATTTAGTTGCTACCCAGCCACATACAACATGCTTATCCAGCCCGCCTATGGCTAGGCAGCCACTAATAATTAAAAAAAAAATATGAACTACTAACATTAGACATTAGACACCTCCATAAGGTGTCGAATGAGATGTAGATGTCCTCCCCGGATCCTTCCTCCATTCCTCAAAAATTTTCCATTGAATATAGCCAAAATATTATTGTTACATGGCATTCAGGCCACTTAGATATAGCAACATTATCTTTACCTCGAATTTCTTATTTTTTAGTTCAAATGTTGCTGATCTTTCTAGGTCTACCTTCAAGGTCGCATTTCTACCCTCTTCCATGGTCGTCGCTCTATACTCGGTCATTTTAGCTAAGACAATCTTGATCTCACCATCATTGCCTTCCATGAACTTCCGCTTCCTCTCCCTTTCTTTCTCAACTTTTTTGCCTGGAGGTCTCTCAGCAAGAACCTCTATATCCTCCTCCTTAGCTTGGTCAACATCAACAACGTTAGTCACTTTTTCAGGTGACCTTCTCTTCTTACCAAGGGTGGAGATGTGTTGCTGCCATTTTGGTTGGTGCCTCAGAAGACACCAACAGTGCTCCATTATGAAATTATTCCCTAGCATCTCTTTGTACAAGACTTTAGCTTTCTTAATCTACAAAGGTGAAAGAAATATTTGTTAGTTCATAAGTAAGTCCATTACAAATTAAATGAAAAAAAGGGAATAGGGTACATACCTTGTCTTGCTCCGTTGCACCACTCAGGTGCAATGACTCTACCTATGTTATATATGCACAAAATTTATTTGTCCATTTTTTAATTGTGGACCACTGATTCATCAAAGAGCCTTTAAAACGGTTTGCAATGTTCAGTTTTTTATATTCATGATAAAATGTGGTAATTCTTTCCTACATTTGAGTGGACTTTTGATCAGTACCCCTTATTGCATCGATGCTAATGCTGAGCCAAGCTGAGACGATGAGGTTATCCTCTTCAACAGTGAAAGATGCACCTTGTTGAACTTTTTTTTAAAGATGCATCTTTTCATTGTCATTTGGAGTTGATTGGACAATAATATTATCATGTTGCGTTGGGGTGGTATTACAACCTCCTCCTCCACTTTGTAATAGAGTGATGAAAAATGGGTCATCATCAAAATGTGTGTCCATCCTTAAAAATATATGTAATTTTCAAGGAGTCAGACTAGTTATCCAATAATCAATTCCAATATTAAATCCTCAGCATCATATTGCTAAGAATTATAAAACATCTCAACATCATATTGTAGTATCTCAGTCCATATATCATTTATCTCAACATCATTTTGTAGAAACAAAGGAGATCAGCCCACATGGAAACCAAAAGCTGAATTGAATAATTGATATAACTCAACTATTTAGCAAGACAACATGTGAAAATACCATCAGGAAAAAAAAATACCAGCAATGAAGTTAATGGCTCATCTGAAAGCTGTATATAAATTCATTTGCATATCAAACTTCCAATGTTACATATGGAATTCATTTTCATTTATTTAGCTTAAAAGATAATATACAGAGAATTATTTGGAAACATAGTAATCATTAAGACCATATAATCATATTGAGTTTTACCAACAAAGTAATCTGTCTGCCTCATTTAACAACTACATCATGTACATCCTTCTTTGGTTGGGTGCATAAGATCTGTCAAGATTGCTAATTTTTCTGTATCTTTGTCTTGTATGATAATTCTTTCATATCTTCTTTGTATACAAAAAAGGAAGAGAAAATGTTCATAATGGTTTGGAATGAATGTTCTTCAGGCTCATAATATCACCCTAAAACTTAGTATTGTAGTTAATGGTTAATACTAATTGTATTAATTCCCTTCTTCTAGTATGTATTTTAAGTTAGATACTGATGCATTCCTAAAGAAAGGGCTACTATGTTCATTTGGAAAATCACTAAAGTTTTGGTAAAGAAGTTTTATATTATTACCAACAGATTGCCAAAAGTATGGACCAACTACAATCATGCTTATTGCTTTCCAAAGGGAATCAAAATCACTTTGGAAAGCAACAAGCATGACTGAATTCTGCTTGGTTTTTCTCCACTCCTGTAAACTGATCCTCTGCACCTCTTTATCTATTTCTGGAGTCAATTTTTGCCCCTATGTCTATTTAATGTCCTCTTTGTCTCTCTGCTGAGCACATTCACTTTCTCTTTTAACATGAGACATCTTCATGTTGTATAGATGTTGAGTACTGGACAATTTATAGAACTTGTCACTAATCCAAACTAGTTTATAGTAGTTGAGTGCTGGACAGTTTTTGTGTTTGCACTATGTTGACCAACGGGACATGTTTTGTGGGCTGGTTGTTAACTTCGAAAATGGCATGTACAGTGGGTTGGATAGGCTATTCCAAAATGGCATATATTGAGCGCTGGATTTTACACAATCAATACATTGTTGCTCTAAATGAATACAAAATCTTCTGAGTAAATTTTCACAAATAGGATAAAAAGAAAAAAATTGCAGAGCCCAATTTAACACAGTCCCAGCCTACTGTGCTTATACCCAGACCTTTCTAAAAGGAGAAAAATAGCTTTACAACAATGTCAAGTGCCAACTTAGACTAGGCTCTTAATTTTTTATAATTTTTAAGTATTAACCAAGACCCATAGTTATCATTAGATTCTTAGCAAAACAGTATGTAGGAGGTATTAAAACTGAAACCTGGAATATCAAGGGATGGCACCTCAAGCTAGCAAGACACATTTCTAGGTGTAAGGATATTAAAATGGAACTCCAATTTTAATGACTTCTACCAAATCATGACACTCATCAAATGAACTCCAATTAAAAGTTAGACCTTTTGCCTTTAAGACCCCATTAATTGGTATCTACTTGGCCCCATATAATAATAAAAATACTACCATAAAACAGATAAAATGGAAATAGTCTAGAAATCTCAGCTAAAGTTGTACTAAAATAAAATAAATCCATAAAACTTGCATTTATAAAGTTTAAATTAACTCAACTATTTTATACTTAATTAAGCTATGTGGGTCTAGCACACTAGCTACAACTGAGAATTAACTGCATAAGTGAAGTTTGGAAGCATCATCATAAAAACTACTGGATTGCTTCTCTATCTCTTGGGAGAGAAAAACTAAGACTGCAATAGAATACAATATTGTAATTTGTAATGTTTGATAGAGCACATGCCAACTCCAAGAATATAAACACAGAAATCAGTAGTTGTGTTCAAATTGTCAAGCAATCCCCATTAAGCAAATAATCTTATGCTTATGTGCAAAGAGAATCAGAAAAATTGTCCAGTAATTTACTTTAGGACAATATTTCCCCGTACAAAAGTGAAAGACAACATTTTGTTTACTGGTTTATGCTTGTTTTCTGACTATTTATTACAAAACTTGTTTTTCGGTAAGTCTATATAAAACAAAACTTGATCAAATCCAAACTATTCAAACCGGCTTGTCCTAACTGCTAGTTAAACCCATACCCATGACTATTCAAGGAAAGTAATTCAAAACCTCAAAAAACATTTCCTTGGCTAGGTTTTATATAATATATATATATATATATATGTAAGTCAGAACCCCAAACAACATTGAAAAGCAATATTTAATCTCAAATTTTCCTCCATTAGAGCGAATATTGAATCAGTTATCAGTAACTCTTAGAATACATGATTGGAGTCAAATTCTTAGATTCTTCTTTCATTTCTTTGTTAGTTTATGTAGATGACATAATACTAGCAAGCAATAACATGGATTCAATCACTGCCTTGAAGTCATTCTTAGATGATAGATTCAAATTCAAAGACCTGGGGTATTGAAATACTTCTTGGGTCTGGAAGTGGCCAGTGCTGACAAAGGGATCACTTTGTCCCAAAGAAAATACTCATTGGACATCCTACAAGACTCAGGTTTACAAAAAAAAAAAAAAAAACCTATCCAGTTTCCTAATAGACAAATAGTATGCCAAAACAATAGTAGATTGTCCATAACACCGTGAAGAAAAAATAATAGACAAACTGTTGAACCTAAGGTTTCAAGTTTTATGTAATTATATATTTACACATGGATTTTGATGATAACAAATGAATTCAAAGAATGAAGGAGTCTCAAGCTCAATTTGTCCACACAATGGAGTCAAGCACATCAAGGAACCAAGCATGAGCAAGAAGGAAATAAATTCACATTAAAGTCATAGAGAAATGTTGTAAATCTCTTAAAATTCGAAATTAGGATTAAGGCTCAAAAATTAATATTTTATCATAAAGCATTAAAATACATTTTCCACACGTGCATGAATATTTTGAAAATTAAATTGAAAAATTTTGAAAGATAATTGATTGTCATCTTTCACATGTGCATGTTTTATTTGAATATTTTCAAAAGTGATTGATGCTTTTCTTGACTTATGCAAAAGGAAGATGCCTTTGTTTGAATATTTTGAAAAGTAAAGTGTGCTCTTTTTGTCATATGCAAAAAGTAAAAAATTAGGTTTGAAATTTTTGAAAAGCAAAGTGTGTTCCTTTTGTCATATGCAAAAAGTAAAAAGATTAGGTTTGAAATTTTTGAAAAATAAATGATGATGTTTTTGACATGTGAATCTTTTTAAATTTGAATATGAAGTCTCATATGCCTATAAATAGATCATTTGAGAGCTTCACATTTACAACACCAAGAGCATACAACTCTCATTCAAAGCTTTCATTCTCTCTTCTCTAAGCATTGAGCCTTAACCCTTGTTCATTTTGAGAGATATAGGTTGTGCTGTATTGTTCTTATTTCACTCATTGAGGAGTGTTTTCTGATATTCTACCCACTATCAATTCTTGTATCAGTAAAAGGGTGTGTACAACCCTTGTGCGTGTAGAAAGTGTTCTACACAGGGAATCGTTGAATCACCACGTGTAAGGTGATTGCAAGTGTAGAGGGTGTTCTACACGGATCCTTTGTAGCGGTGTTGTTCAAAGGTGTAATAGGTTTTTACCTCCACCTGAAGGAGGTTGAATAGTGAATTCGGGGATCCTCAAGGGGTAGCTTGAGGCGAGGACGTAGGCAGTGGGGCCGAACCTCGTTAACATACTGAGTTTGATTCTCTCTTACCCTTACTCTTTATATTTATTGCTATTTCGTATTTTGTTTATATTTGATATTGTATATTTGATTTATAATTTTTTTTTTTTTTTAAATACAACTCAATTCACCCCCCCTCTTGTGTTAGTCATCTGGGCAACAATTGGTATCAGAGCTAAAGCTCTGTTATAAGATTAACTATCTTTTGAGTTAAGATCTTATGGCTAACATTGCAGCTTCATTTGGTGAAGGTCAATCTAGCAGTCGGCCTCCACTCTTTTGTGGAGACAATTATTCATTCTGGAAAGTTAGAATGAGAATATTCCTTCAGGCTCAAGGTCGAGAGATCTGGAAATGCATTGTAAATGGACCTTATATTCCAACAAAAGTGGTTGGTGGAGTAAAGGTCAAAAAGGAAGAAGAAGAGTTTGATCGTGAAGACGATAGACTTTATACTTTGAATTTAACTGCTATGAATTTATTATATAATGCTCTCAATGGTAATGAGTTTAATAGAGTAATGACTTGTGCTACGGCAAAAGAAATTTGGGATAACTTGGAAGTTACTTATGAAGGAACTTCTCAAGTTAAGGAATCAAAAATTTATATTCTTACTCATGAATATGAAATGTTTAAGATGAATGATGATGAATCTATTTCTAGCATGCACACTCGTTTTACTAACATCATAAACAGTTTGACAGCTCTTGGTAAAGTTTATTCCAAAGTGGAAATGGTAAGAAAAATTCTCAACTCTCTACCAAAACGTTGGGAATCAAAAGTGACAGCGATTCTTGAAGCTAGAGACCTCAAGAAGCTCGAAGTGAATGAACTCATCGGGTCACTTATCACCCATGAGTACACATTGAAAAGAGGAGAAGAAGAAGGAAAGCCAAAGAAGAGCTTGGCACTTAAAGCTGTTCCTCATGAAAGTGAAAGTGATGAAGATGAGGAAAATGACGATAAAGATGAAGAAGTTGCGATGATAACAAGAAGAATTCAGAGATTCTTAAAGAAAAATAAAACTCCTCCGAGGAAATCATTCAAAAAGTTTTCCAAGAAAGATTCAGGTAAAAATGATACTTTAATTTGTTATAAATGCAATAAGCCTGGTCATATCAAGCCAGATTGTCCCCTGCTAAAGAAAGATCGAAACAAAGGCAAGAAAGCAATGAAAGCTACATGGGATGATGATTCAAGTAGCTCAGATAGTGAAGCAAGCAATGAAGAATCAGCAAATCTCTGTCTTATGGCTAAAGATGATATTGAGGTAACAAATTTTGATAATATTGAAAATCCTTCATATGAAGAATTGCAAAATGTTTTAGAAGAGGTATATGAAGAATTTGAAAAATTGGGTATCAAATATACTGCTTTGAAAAAGAAAAATTCTTCTTTAACAAACGAAATTGATATTTTAAGAAAAGAAAATATTGTTTTGAAAGACGAAAATCTTGAGTTGAAGAAAAAGAAAACTGATTTAGAAAATATTGTTGAAAACTTTACGAATGGAAAAAGAAATTTTGAAAAACTTCTTGGTAGTCAAAGATGTGTTTTTGACAAGGCAGGCTTGGGATATATGCCAAAACAAAAGTTCAAACCTTATAAAAACTTCTTTGATAATCCTTCTACATCAAAGTCTAATATTCAAAATTCTTTTCATAATAAGTTTGTCAAAAAAGGATACTATTATAATCATTCAAGATTTTCATATATGTCACATGCTATTTGTAATTTTTGTAATAGAAATGGTCATAATTATCATACTTGTCCTATTAGAAGAAAACATACAATGACTATTAGGGCCATATGGGTACCTAAAAATCTTGTTTCTTCTAATACTAATAAATAAAGGACCCAAAGAACTTGGGTACCAAGAAAAATCATTTTAATTGTTTTTATAGGTATGCATGAAGTCCTCTACAAGCAAAAACAAATGGTTTTTAGATAGTGGATGTTCAAGACACATGACGGGAGACAAGACTAAGTTCTTTGATCTTAGATCTAAAGAAGAAGGACACGTGACATTTGGAGACAACTCGAAAGGGAAGATCGTGGGAATAGGTAAAATTGGTAATAAATCTTCTCTCATAATTGAAGATGTTCTACTTGTTGAAGGTCTAAAACATAATCTTTTGAGTATAAGTCAATTATGTGATAAAGGATTTACAGTTACTTTCAAAATGGATAAGTGCATTATTTTGAATGATCATGATTATAACATTTGTTTTACTGCCTTTAGAAGTAATAATGTTTATACAATCGATTTTGAAGAAATTACCTCACAAGATGCTATTTGTTTTTCAGTACAAAATGAAACTAATTGGTTATGGCATAGAAGACTAGGTCATGCCAACATGGAACTTATTTCCAAACTTTCAAAAAATGATCTTGTGAGAGGTTTACCAAAGGCAAATTTTCTTAAAGACAAAATTTGTGATGCATGCCAATTTGGTAAACAAACAAAAACTTCTTTTAAAACCAAGAAATATATTTCCACTACTAGACCACTGCAACTGATACACATGGATCTTTTTGGACCAAATAGAGTTGCAAGTCTAGGAGGAAAATATTATGCTTTTGTTATTGTTGATGATTTCTCTAGATATACTTGGGTCATCTTTCTTGCTCATAAAGATGAGGCACATAATGCTTTTACCAAGTTATGCAAGAGAATTCAAAATGAAAAGGGCTATACTATTTCAAGTATCCGAAGTGATAGGGGAAAAGAGTTTGTTAATAAAAATATTGAAACATTTTGTGATGAAAATGGTTTTGTGCATAATTTTTCTGCTCCTCGAACTCCTCAACAAAATGGGGTAGTAGAGAGGAAAAATAGATCTCTTCAAGAGATGGCAAGAACAATTCTTAATGAGAACAACTTGCCTAGTTATTTTTGGGCCGAAGCGGTAAGTACTGCATGTTATGTTATAAATAGAGTTATGTTAAGGTCTAAATTAGATAAAACCCCCTATGAGCTTTGGAATGAGAAAAAGCCCAACATTGGTTACTTTCATGTATTTGGATGCAAATGTTTTATTTTGAATGACAGGGATAATTTAGGCAAATTTGATGCAAAATCGGATGAAGGTATTTTTCTCGGGTATTCTACAAATAGTAAAGCTTATAGAGTATTCAATAAAAAGACTTTAACTGTACAAGAATCTATGCATGTAGTATTTGATGAATCTAATTCTCTACTCTCCAAGAAATCCATTGATGAAGAAACAGGAGGTATAAATAATACAGAAAGTCTCAATCTCAACAAAGAGAACACAATAGAGGAAGTCCAACATGGAGACATCAGGAAAGATCATCAAAATTTAATACGAGATGCAACCAAACAGTGGAAATTTGTGAAAGATCATCCAGTGGAACAAATTCTGGGAGAACCTTCACAAGGTGTAAGCACTCGATCATCTCTTAGAAATATTTGCAATCATACTGCTTTTTTATCTCAGATTGAACCTAAAAATATTGATGAAGCACTTCTTGATGAATCTTGGATTCTAGCTATGCAAGAAGAGCTTAATCAATTTGAAAGAAATGATGTTTGGACACTTGTTCCTAAACCCAAAAATCATACTATTATTGGAACAAAATGGGTTTTTAGAAACAAGAAAGATGAGTCCGGAGTCATTACTAGAAATAAGGCTCGACTTGTAGCCCAAGGTTACAATCAAGAAGAAGGAATTGATTATGATGAGACATATGCACCAGTCGCAAGATTAGAAGCTATTCGAATGCTACTTGCATATGCTTGTTATAAAGATTTCAAACTTTTTCAAATGGATGTTAAAAGTGCTTTCTTAAATGGTTTTATAAATGAAGAGGTATATGTTGAGCAACCTCCAGGTTTTGAAAATCATATTTCTCCAAATCATGTTTTCAAACTCACAAAAGCACTATATGGACTCAAACAAGCTCCTAGAGCGTGGTACGAGAGACTCAGTGGTTTCTTGATTAAAAAAGGTTTCTCAAGAGGAAAAATCGACACAACTCTTTTCATTAAATACGAAAATGATGATATTCTTTTGGTTCAGATTTATGTTGATGATATAATATTCGGTGCTACTAATGAAAATATGTGTCAAGTTTTTGCTAAGACTATGCAGGATGAATTTGAAATGAGCATGATGGGAGAACTTACATTCTTTCTCGGATTGCAAATTAAGCAAGTAAAAAGTGGGACATTCATCAATCAATCAAAATATATTAAGGAATTGCTGAAGAAGTTTGGGATGGAAGGTGCTAAGGAAACTGGAACACCAATGAGCCCATCTACTAAACTTGATAAAGATGAATCCGGTAAGACAGTTGACTCGAAAGTATATCGAGGTATGATTGGTAGCTTATTATATTTGACAGCCAGTAGACCAGATATTATGTTCAGTGTGTGTTTATGTGCACGTTTTCAATCATCTCCAAAAGAATCTCATTTAATTGCAGTTAAGCGCATTCTTAGATATCTTAGTGGTACAATTAACCTAGGGTTATGGTACCCTAAACACACATCTTTCGATCTAATCAGCTACACAGATGCAGATTATGCTGGTTGTAAAATAGATCGAAAAAGCACTAGTGGAGCATGTCACTTCTTAGGTCATGCATTAGTTTCCTGGTTTAGTAAAAAACAAAATTCTGTTGCACTATCTACTGCTGAGGCAGAATATGTTGCTGCGGGTAGTTGTTGTGCTCAAGTTCTTTACATGAAGCAACAACTTGAAGATTTTAAACTCATGTATAATCACATTCCAATCAAATGTGATAATACAAGTGCTATAAATCTTTCAAAAAACCCAATACAACATTCTAGAACTAAGCATATTGAAATAAGATATCATTTTCTTCGAGATCATGTGCAGAAAGGCGATATAGTACTAGAGTTCACAAACACACACGATCAGTTAGCAGATATATTCACAAAACCTTTACCAGAAGATAGATTATCTATGATTAGAAGAGAAATAGGTATGATGCATATTATGAATATCTCTTAAAAGACAGATCAAAGTTCATAAAAATAGATAGATTTTTCTTAAATACTTTTACATAAACTTGAGGTTCTTAGCCTCATGTTTGAGACGCTCATTCTCTTCATACAATATCATGTCATCCCTATTCATGGGAACTGGCAAGCGGAATGAAGAATCCAATAGAGATTTCAACTTTTTATTCTTCTGCCGAAGGATTCCTTCCCTTGTGTGAGACTCTTGAACAATTCGTTGAAGTACAACAATTTGTTCCTTAAGCTTTTCAACCTCATGGTTTTTTGCTTGAACCCGCTGGGAAAAAGCAACAATAGAGGATGAGTAGCGAGTCCCGAGACTCACCAAGTCGTAGATAGCATCGGAGTCTGACTTATTTGCCATACTATTATTTTCTTGCTGCAACATAGCACCAATGGCAGCTGCAGAAAGGACAGGAGGTTGAGATGTAGAAGAATGAGCCATTGAGAAAGGAATTGAAAACTTAAAGCGAGAATGTTGAAGGAATGCAGATGAGTTATAGAGATAAGAAGAAAACTTGATGCGGATTGGATGAACTTTAAGACTGTTTTTATAGAGATAGTATAAAGAACAAGACGAGCTATCATCCAAGTCAAAGAGCAATGTGTTTTTTCCCGATCAGTGAAAAAGACATTTTTTTTAGAAACTCGGAGCCTTCAATCTCGTTTGTCAACAACATCAGGCGATTTGTTTCTATCTTCAACCGCACTAAATTCATAGAGTTAGGCCTCGAGGCTTTGCAGGACTTGTCGGGTCACGGACGGCTCTCTTTTTCAACTATCTACAGTGTTTTTTAACGCACCGTTTTCTTCAGTCTATTTACTTGCTGTCGATCCTTTTTAATGATGCCAAAAGGGGGAGAAGTTTTAGACTAGAACATTAATATTGTTTAAATTGTTAAACTTGTTATATATGCTTGGAATTATTTTTTTTTTTTTGCTTGAAAAACTAACGCACATTCTCAGGGGGAGCTTAAGTATTAATACAGGCTTCAGGTTCTATCAAGTATTTGTCATCATCAAAAAGGGGGAGATTGTTAAACCTAAGGTTTCAAGTTTTGTGTAATTATATATTTACACATGGATTTTGATGATAACAAATGAATTCATAGAATAAAGGAGTCTCAAGCTCAAGTTATCTACACAATGGAGTCAAGCACATCAAGAAACCAAGCATGAGCAAGAAGGGAGCAAGTTCACATTAAAGTCATAGAATAATGTTGTAAATCTCTTTAAAATTCGAAATTAGGATTAAGGCTCAAAAATTAATATTTTATCATAAAGCATTAAAATACATTTTCCACATGTGCATGAATATTTTGAAAATTAAATTTGAAAATTTTGAAAGATAATTGATTGTCATCTTTCACATGTGCATGCCATGATTAAAGGGTTGAACTTTGAAAATATTAAAGATGATTGATTGTCATCTTTCACATGTGCATGTTTTATTTGAATATTTTCAAAAGTGATTGATGCTTTTCTTGACTTATGCAAAAGGAAGATGCCTTTGTTTGAATATTTTGAAAAGTAAAGTGTGCTCCTTTTGTCATATGCAAAAAGTAAAAAATTAGGTTTGAAATTTTTGAAAAGCAAAGTGTGCTCCTTTTGTCATATGCAAAAAGTAAAAAGATTAGGTTTGAAATTTTTGAAAAATGAATGATGATGTCTTTGACATGTGAATCTTTTTAAATTTGAATATGAAGTCTCATATGCCTATAAATAGATCATTTGAGAGCTTCACATTCACAACACCAAGAGCATACAACTCTCATTCAAAGCTTTCATTCTCTCTTCTCTAAGCATTGAGCCTTAACCCTTATTCATTTTGAGAGATATAGTTTGTGCTTGTATTGTTCTTATTTCACTCATTGAGGAGTGTTTTCTGATATCCTACCCACTATCAATTCTTGTATCAGTAAAAGGGTGTGTACAACCCTTGTGCGTGTAGAAAGTGTTCTACACAGGGAATCGTTGAATCACCACGTGTAAGGTGATTGCAAGTGTAGAGGGTGTTCTACACGGATCCTTTGTAGCGGTGTTGTTCAAAGGTGTAATAGGTTTCTATCTCCACCTGAAGGAGATTGAATAGTGAATTCGGGGATACTCAAGGGGTAGCTTGAGGCGAGGACGTAGGCAGTGGGGCCGAACCTCGTTAACATACTGAGTTTGCTTCTCTCTTACCCTTACTCTTTATATTTATTGCTGTTTCATATTTTGTTTATATTTTATATTGTATATTTGATTTATAATTGTTATTTTTTTTAAATACAACTCAATTCACCTCCCCTCTTGTGTTAGTCATCTGGGCAACACAAACAATAGTCCACAATAG
The DNA here is from genome assembly GCA_011037825.1 of Carya cathayensis. NCBI lineage: Eukaryota > Viridiplantae > Streptophyta > Magnoliopsida > Fagales > Juglandaceae > Carya > Carya cathayensis. The sequence goes on along the minus strand of QGSO01000456.1, from coordinate 602,139 downwards.
ACAAATAATATGCCAAAACATAGATGATAGAGAATCAATAAGTAGATATCAAATGTGGAGACCATACCATTTCAGAGAAATTAAGGCAATACACCATAAACCATACCCAAGAACAATATGCCAAAACAAATAATCATCTTTAATATCAATAGTTGCCCAAAAAAATAGTATGAAAAATTTAATAGACAATATCCCATATACCATTTCATCCTAAAAAATAAAAAAGGCAAAACATTTACCCAAATAGATGCTACCAGTAGTGGCAGATTTGTGGAGGAAGAAGAACCTTCAGCGTGATTCGTGGAGCAAGCTGTGGAGCAAGCCAATGCTGAGCAATTGATTTGACCTGGTTGAGCAAAAGAGGATGTGATTTAATCAGGCTGTTGAAGATAAAATCAAAATTGGAGAAGAGGGAGAGAAGAGGGATGCATAACAACGGACAGTGGCTTCAACAGAGAAGACCGAGGAAGAGAGACTTACTTTGGAGAGCTCGGAGACGACGAGATCTGCTGGAGAAGGCGACTAGTGGAGAGATTTAGGGTTGTGGGCTGAAGAAGGGGCGATGGGTGAAGAAGAAAGAACCGAGTTCGGGAGAAAGAAAGAAAAGAGAGTCTGATTTTGGTGAATGCAACGAGAAACCGAGGGAAAGAGAGAGGAGCGAGTAGCAGGAAATTGATAAAATATTATTTGCTCCTTGTACAGTGTCTCGCCAGACTTGAAGAGCTCCTAAGAATGACTTTAGCATTTATGTCAAACAAATGATCTTTGACTAGGCCATTGCAGATGACTTTCTGCAGATTTCTAGCTATTTTAGACTTGCATTGGGCAATGACGAGGCTATTGCCAATGCTCTAAGGTGTACTGGGTGATTGAGTCCACAGATAATTAAGCGGACTCCATCTAAGAAGGTGGGATCGATCCGACTGAGAATGTATTGATTAGGCAATGTTCATATTTGAAAGGGTTGTGCCTCTATGCCATTAAAGTTTACTCAGTGTGCTCCGAATGCAAATTGTATTTTTTTTTTTGCTTTTTATTTCTAACATTTTTTAAACATTTTTAAAAAATAAAAAAAATATCAATACACTAATAGTTATTTTCTTAACTATTAAATAAAAAAATATTAAACAATAAAATAAAATACATAAGTGGTCAAATTGAAAAGATAAACTGAAACATAGTGTCATTTTCCTATTTGAAATATAATAGATGGACGTGGTGAGACACACAAGAGATCATTGCCGCATAAGACGCGAAGAAACTGAGATGAGTTAAGACAATTGTAATATGTAGTTGGTGCTGTAACGTTAGATAGAAAATCGATCAATTGCGAAATATTTAGGAAATAAAGAGTGGTGGAGATAGAAGGATGTCAACCAGGTGTACGTGACTCAGATATCATGAAAGAAAATAGACTCCAAATAGTATCTTTCTGCGCATTTTTCATTAACTAGTGTCTTTAGTTACTTGTATATTAGCTAGCCCCATGAACTATACAAGGAAATAGAATCTACCAAAATACCCGTTGTTGTGGATAAATAAACTAACTAGGATAGCCGATCGAGAGAATTATGTGATCCAAATTACCCATATCCAGATAAATTCATTTGAACTATGATCATAACACTGGTAATGATCCAAGGATACAACAACCATGCCATTACTTTTGGATAGAATCATGGGAGCTTGCAGGAGCTATGTCATTAATAATAGATTGTGCAGTTAAGGTCTTATCTTCCTCAATAATAAGCATTTAATTTTTATTTTGTAGGTATGACTTGTTTTTTTTTCCTCTCAAGAATAGGGAAGGCGAGGGCGACCAGCATAGCAACTCTTTCTGGGCTCTTATAAGCCCCTTCCTATTGTGGAATGTTCGGTTTGAGCCATAGCTACTGTCCCAAAGACGAACTAGTTGTCACAATATCTCAAAATATCCAACTGGTCCAAAACTCATTTTATGGCCCAAAGGTTAGACTTTGCTACCACAAGTAGTTTCAACTTATGTCTCGACTCGAACTCTTGACCTCAAAGCCATGGAATACAAGCTCGTATCAACTGAGCTACCAACTTAGTAATTGTTTCTTCTTTTTTATTTCTTCCTTTTGGTTGCTTGGCATAATTTCAAACAATCAAGTCCTGTTCCCCACAAATTAGCTTTAAAGTTGTTTAGAGACTAGGTAGAATATGGAAAAAGTTTGCAAAGCTTTTGTTTTTAACATGTTTATTATCCAAGTTTGGTTTTAAGTGATTGCCTATCACAAAAATAAAACACAAAAACATTATTGTGTTTGTGAGCAAAACACAAACATTCTTGCTTATGGTTGCACAATAATATAGGGTGTGCACAATTTAAATGCAAAAAATTACAAATGTTACATAAACATTTAGCTAAACTAACGTTAATGATTTTATTAAGCATTGGCAATGGCTTAGTTATTGTTAAGTCTAAAATTTGACTAAAATTAAATTTTTTGGTTAAAGCCAAAACCAATAAAGATATTAATCAACATTGGACTAGTCATCTCAAAGTTAAAATAATAATATAATATTATATATTTCAATAATAATTTTTTTATTTTATTTTTTTAATATTTTGTAAATACACTCCACATATTAATTAATAATTTAATTTTTACTTAAAATTATTGTGTCCCAACTATTTTTTTCTCAATCTAATTATCCAACAAACATATTTGAGAATATTTTACTCATAAAATAACATTTGGGAGATAAATAGTGCTTGACCAAATTTGGAGAAATATATGAAAATAATGTTGCTCAAAGCTCAATCAATCGGCTATTCAATGTAGACTACTTTTCGCATAATTAGCAATAATTTGACTAGTGACTAGAACTCTTAGGACTCGTTTGGTTACACAAGATGATATGAGAAATTTGTGAATAATAATAAAATAATTTATAAATAGTAGTAAAATAGTTTGAATTCAGATATTTTATGAGATTTAAGAAGATGAGAGATAAAAAGTTGAATAAAAATATTATAAAATTAAAATCTTATTAGAATATAATTTTTTTTTACATAATTTTTGTTTTGAAATTTGAAAAAGTTGAATTCTTTTATATGTTTTGTTTAAAAATTTAGGAAAATTGTAATGACTAGGTAATGATCAGATAAAAAAATAAAAAATTTTGAATTAAAAAATATTAATATTTAAATAGTATTTAGATGTTAAAATGAGATAATATAAAATGAATTAAAATAATTTGTAAAACCAAACTTGCATCAATTTTTTTAACTACGCAAAATGGTAGAAAATAAAACACAATAATAATAATAATAATAATAATAATAATAATAAGAAGAAGAAGAAGAAGTCCGGTGCTGAGTGAATTTCTTGAGAGGAAAGAAAAAGAAATGGGTGGGGGAGGCTTTCGTCATTCGTAGCTCGAAAGTAAATTTGAAGACTGACACGCAGAGAAGTAGAAGAAGCAAGGAGAATCGAAACGAGGATCAGGCGACAGTATGAGCAGCATAGGAACGGGTTATGATCTTTCAGTGACTACATTCTCCCCCGATGGCCGCGTCTTCCAGATCGAGTACGCCGCCAAGGCAGTCGACAACAGCGGGTTACTCTCTCTCTTTCTCTCTCTCTTCATCATCTGGTTCCGGAGCCACAAAACCCTAGGCTTATGAGTCCAAATGAGATTATCCGAGAACCAACCATGTTACTGGCTACAAAGTTTCAAACCTTTTCTTTGTTCGGCGATTTTGATTTTTCTTATTATTCCAGGACTGTGATTGGCATCAAATGCAAAGATGGGATTGTAATGGTAAAATATTTCTCAAATTTATCTCCTTATATATTTGAATATCGGGCAGTCTCTGATGTCGTTATATTCTCACGGGGAATTTAGGGTGTGGAGAAGCTAATAGCTTCGAAGATGATGCTACCTGGTTCCAATCGAAGAATTCATTCTGTTCATCGCCACTCCGGCATGGTATTATATGTTCCAATTATTCATTTTGTTTGGTTATAATCGGATGTAAATGCTGCTATATAATATTCTGGTATAAATTGGTGTAATTATTTTGGATATTTCATCTGCCTTCATTGCAAATGACAGAATCATGTGATAACGTATATGTTTAAGTCTCCTTGTTACTAAGTGAGACTTGGTTTAGTGTTCTTACTCATGGTTTTGTTGGGTTTCTTTAGAAGTGACCCTTGATAAGGTAAAGATGTATGCAGAAATGCAGAGGAACATGTATCATAAGTATCTATATGTAAATATTTGATCTCCAAAGCACTCACTCAATACTTGAATGACTTTATGTGATGATTATGAGTTATATCTAACACCATTTTTACAGTCCAATCTTCATGTGACTTTGTGAAAAGGTGACCTTTATTTCTGTTGCCTCCTTTATTTTCCAAATAAGTAGTTAATAATGAAACTTGATCAAGTGAGCTTTTGGAAAGCTGGAAGAAGCAGGAGTAAAAGCTGACTTTATTGGAGGTTTTGTCATAAATGGGAGCTTTCATTCCTTAAGAGTTAAGACGAGCCATGTTTGATTTATAAAGAACACTCTTTGAGGTGGAAATTGTCGTTCTATACTAGTTCTGAGGTTTACATTCAAACAGCTTTTTGCCTAAACACATGGAGAATCTATAACCCAAGCAATAAGGGTAGAATGATTATTGTAGTGTCAAATAATTTTTTTCTTAAATGGGCTAGAATCAATCTTATCCTTATCCAACATCTTATTCTTAGATACTATTTCGATCTATATTCTTTATTTTTTTTTTCAAATACAGGCTGTGGCAGGATTAGCAGCAGATGGGAGGCAAATTGTTGCCCGTGCCAAATCTGAAGCTACTAATTATGAAAGGTTTTTATTTTGAACCTGAATATCTGTTTAGTGTCACAGTTTCTCATCACTAGCTCTTTCTATATGTAAAGATAAATCTTTCTTCTTCTTTTCTTCCCATTTTTACTTGCTATCCTTCAACCAAATGCCTCAAAGATACATTGTAAATGTACAAACTAATTTGCTAGATATTTGCATATTGTGATATAAAAAAAAATCATTTTGCCTTTTGACTTGATGAGGTTTGGAAGTGAAAAAATTTCCTTTCGAGCTGAAGCAACACCCTTTTTGTAACAACCCAGGGAAAGTGCTAGCCACATTTGCGCTATTAATTCCAAAAAGACTAGTTATTTTGAAACATTTCTAGAATCACTTATAAAACCCACTTTAGCTTATAGGTAGCCAATGTGGGACTTAGCATCTATGCATTTCTTTATAGAGTAATGCTAGATACAGGCCTAGGGTGTGCAAGTTCTGTGCAGGCTCTTTGAAAAAAAGTTGGATCCACCATGAAAAAGTGGATTTTTGGTCCTTTTTTTTTTCAAAGGGCTTCTGCAAGGCTTGCACACCCTAGGTCTGTACAAATGTGGGTTATTCATATCCCACATGTGGGATTGGAGTGTTACAAACTCCCTCTATTAAATTCCTGATGTCCTCCTTAGGAGGTCTAGGCCATGTTATGCAATGTTTCAATATTGAGTAGTTGACCTTATTAGGTGGCTCTAATACCATATATAACAACCCAAGGAAAGCGCTGGCCATATCTATGCTACAATCGCAAAAAAGACTTCAATTTGAAATTTTTCTAGACTGGTTCCCCAAGAGAATAGAGAGCATTGCCTGGAGAAAATGAGAGAGAATATTAGATTGGAAAAGCAAATTGTTGTCCACTAGAGGTCAACTAACGCTTATATCTTCGAGTATTCTGATACACATGTGAAAAGTTTAATCTTAAAGTAAATCATTTATAAAGCCCATTTTCACTTAACATGTAGTCAATGTGGAATCTAATGCCCATGGCTACCTTTATAACTTATCAACTCTATTATGTGCATTGTTCATATTCCAGATTTGGGATTGAGGGGTTACACGTGAGGTGGCAAGGAGGGAAAGGGAGGATATGTAAATGTGCCGTGTAAAGATTGAGGTAGAGGAGAGAGATGATCTGAATGTGATTCTTCTTTTGAGATGTTGTAGTAGTGGCAAGAGCAGTTGGGGTGCTCACGAGTATATCATAGGGTCGGGTGGTCAGCATTTTGTTTGCCCATTATTGACTTCCTGCTTGAAACATGATCAATATGAAAGGTTTATTGGTGTTGTAGACCTGAATTTGGTTCTTCTTCCTGACTTTGTAACAGTGTAAGTAAATAGTCTCCAGGGTGCTAGAGTATAGCAAAAGGTCAGTGTTCTGCCTGCCCTTGATTGACTTCTTACTCAACATGTGTCAGAAATCCAAGGGCCATTCTAGTTACTGACCTGATACATCTTGGAAGTCAATATGTTGTGTTGGCTCATATTAGAAGAAACGGCTTAGGTCGTTTGTAATGGACTCTTGAACAGCCTTATTCTGCTTACTTCATCTGATGATGCCATCTGTTTATGTTACGAAGAATTACAAACTATAATGGGAATGCATATTTGGTCATAGCTCACATGGCTACATTTTTGCTTAGTTGAAATGCCAATGCAAGCAAATAAATTGGACATTCGTACCTGGCTTACTAGGTTTGCAGTCACTTGCAGCACGTGTCATGCACTCATTTTTCATAAATCATGTTGCTGGATATTATGGTAAGGGACTGGCTCCCTAACATAGATGGTATTTATCCTAAAAAAAAGAAGAGGGAGAAAATTTAGAGTCATGGTTTCATCATAAGTGCCTAATGTGTGAGTGCATCTATATAGAAAACTTTATATTTTGTAATTGCTTGTCTACTTTTGGATATTTTGTTTTACATGGACTTGGTCTGGTTTTACGGTACATGTCCAATTAATTTGTGAAACCTTCATTTTTTTCTCTCATATATTCTCTTGACCTTTTGTAACACTCTGGAGTGAGTATGGGAAGGATGATGAACGAGATCTCACATTTTCTGAGATAAGAATTTTTGTTTTTGATAAGTAATAAACTTTATTGATTGAATGAAACTAGGCAAAGCCCATGTACACAGGGGTTATACAAAAGGGACACTTAATTACACTCTAGCAAGTTGAAAGGAAATCAAAAACTCATGAACATCCCCTCCCTTTAGTACAATAGCCGAAAACCATTGGACCAAAGAAAATGCAAAAAAATTCCAGATTTCTCCCATTGTTCTCTCCTTGTTGTTAAGGAATCATCCTCCACATCGCAGCCAGCTGTGAACTTTGATGGTGCCTCTTCCAGCAAGCTAAGAGATCCACCACCCTCTTGGGCATGACCCACTTCAACCCAGCCCTACATATAATGCCATCCCAAAGCACCCTCACCACTTCGCAATGCAGAAAAATATGATCAGTTGTTTCGCCATTCTTCTTGCAGAGGTAGCACCATTCCAACACAATCATCCCCCTTTTCCTTAAATTGTCAGCAGTCCAGGCAAAAAATGCAACTTTCGATGGCACTGGAACCCTCCATTTACTCTTCCAAGGGAACAATTCTGGTGGTCTTGCAAGGGAACTCAAAGGCTGGTCTTGCAGCACCTTATAAAATGAATTGACAGAAATTTTTTGTTCTCTGATTGTTTCCACAGTCTCCCTATCTCTCCCTATCTCTCCCGTTCCCTCCTATCTTCGTGGGGTAAAGAAAAATGTAAAAACCTACTTACTCCTCCAATTCCCAATCTTGCACATTTCTGGAAAAAGACAAATTCCAATGCACTATGCCGTTAGCACGACTCAGCACATCAGAAACGGCCACCTGTTGATTTTCGGCTAATCTGAAAACTCTTGGAAAAGCAGAAAATAGAACTCTCTCCAGTCCATTCATCAAACCAGAAGCTAATTCTTGATCTCTCACCAACCTCAAAATTGGTATGTGTTGCAAACACCTCCACCCCTTTCTAATAAACTTCCAAAGACCCACTCCATAAGTCCCCCTACCCTCCTTAGAGCTCCACCCCCAATCACATCTGTACTTCCCCTCCACTACCATTCTCCACAACGAATCCTCTTCCGACTGAAATCTCCACAACCACTTTCCGAATAAAGCTTTATTGAAAGTGTGCAAATTTTGCACCCCCAAACCTCCCATCTCCTTTGGACTGCGCACCTTAGGCCACCCCACAAGATGAAATTTGTGTTCCTCACCAAACCACACCACAAGAACTCTCTAAATTTAGAGTTTTTCAATCCGATTAGCCACTCCCACCAGTAAAGGAAAAAGAGAGAGATAGTAAGTGGGAAGGTTTGAAAGGGTACTTTTGATAAGAGTTACTCTTCCACCTTTTGAAAGGTAAAGCCGCTTCCAACCTGCCAATCTTTTTTCTACCTTCTCTACAACCTCGTCCCAAATGGAATTTGCTTCAAAAGAGGCTCCCAAAGGAAGTCCGAGATAACTCAAAGGAAGAGCTGCCACTTCACAACCCAACAAATCAGCTAGGTGGTCTATATTCTCCACCTCCCCCACCGGGACCAATTCCAACTTTCCCAAGTTTACCTTGAGACCCGAAACTGCCTTGAAACACAGGAGTACAGCTCTTAAAGCTTTAAGTTATCCGCTGTCCACATCACATAAAATTAACGTATCATCTGCATACAGTAAATGGGAGATAGATAACCCATTACTATTATTTCTTGCAGAAAAACCAGTTAAGAACCGACCCCTTACCATAGCTTCCAACATTTGACTCAATGCCTCCATTACAAAAACAAAAAGAAATGGAGATAATGGATCACCTTGTCTCAAACCCCTCGAACTCTGAAAAAATCCACAAGGCTCCCCATTGACTAGCACGGAGAACCGAGTAGTCAAAACACAATGTTTAACCCAGCCACACCACCTATCACCAAATCCGCATCTCCTTAACAATAGAGCAAAAAATCCCAGCACACATGGTTTTAAGCCTTCTCCATATCCAAGCTTGCAAAGGACTCCCACCATCCCTCAACCAGCTGTCCGAGCACTCCTTCACTGTCAAAACTGAATATGTAATTTGACGGCTCTGAACAAATGCATTATGAGGTTTGGAGATTATATTTTCCATCACCAAACTCATACGACTTGCTAGCACCTTCGAAATGATTTTATAAATCCCTGCTACCAGGCTTATGGGTTGAAAATCTTTCAACTCCAAGGCCCCTGCATTTTTGGAATGAGAGCGATAAAAGTGGCATGAAGGGACTTCTCGAACTTGTGACAAAAATGAAACTCTTGAAAAACTTGCATCACATCATCCTTCACCACATCCCAACACTCTTGAAAGAAAGTGATAGAAAAACCATCGCGGCTCGGGGCTTTGTCTTTATACATACTACGCACCACCTGATACACTTTGTCCTCCTCAAATGGTCTCTCCAACCACCTAGCAATACTATCATCTAGTTGGTCAAAAGACAAACCATCCAATTTGGGGTGCCATCCCACCGACTCTTTAAGAAGCTCCTCATAGTAGCTCACTATATGAACATCCTCCGTTGCTTGATACAACGTCCCTCCTGAATGGATACCCTCTATTACATTGTTCTGACTATGTGAGTTTGCCATTTTGTGGAAGAACTTAGTACATTTGTCTCCCTCCTTCAACCATAACATCCTAGATTTTTGTCTCCAAGAGATTTCTTTCGATAACAAAACCCTCTCTATCTCCACCACCACCTCAACCTTCCTCAAAAGAGTTTTCCTCATTAGCCCCCCCTGCTTCTAGAGAATTCAGCTCCTCCCAGAGAAGACTCTTTTGCTCATCCGTGTGTCTAAAAATCTCAATATTTCACTGCTTTAAGTCAAACTTAAGAGCTTTTAGTTTGTTGGCCACTGTGAAACTGGATGTGCCATGGAATGAATAAGAGGCCCACCAATTCCTCCCCCTCTCCACGAAATCAGTCGATTGAAGCCACATATTCTCAAATTTGAAATAACGTTTACCCCCCCCTGAATGCCCCTACGGTCTAACATAATGGGAAAATGATCTGAGCAAACCCGAGGCAATCGCTTTTGACATAAATTTGGATACTGAGACTCCCAAGAAGTAGAGATTATAAATCTATCCAACCTTGACCGCCCTCTACTGTTAGACCACGTAATGCTTCCCTCATGCAAGGGGAGATCAAACAAATTAAGATCAAAAATCAGCTCCAAGAAATCCTCCATTGCCCTTGTCAAAGAGGAAGCCCCCTCCCTCTCACAAGGGAAACGAACAACATTAAAGTCCCGGCACACTACCCAAGGGAGTTCCCATAAAGTATATAAACCCGCCAATTCCTCCCACAAATAACTTCTATCTCTATCAACATTAGGCCGATACACTCCCGCAAGAGCCCACTCCCACCCATCCTCAATGTTCTTGAAATACCCCGCAATAGAATAATTCCCACAGTAAACCTCTACTAGTTCCACCACTCTCCTATCCCACATCAACAACACCCCACCTGAGGCCCCCAAGGACGCTAAATAGGTCCACCCCACAAACGAACAGCCCCATAAGCTACAAATGATATTTCTGTCAACATAATGTAGCTTGGTCTCTTGAAAACAAACGATATCCACTTTCCAACTACGAAGAAGGGATTAGATGCGAAGTCGCATATTGACATCGTTGATCCCCCTAACATTCCACAATAAAATTTTAGGATGCATGAGGTAAACAGCTCCCCCGCCCCTTCACCCTTTCCTGCCCAACACTACCCTCCTTATTGTCATAATTAATAGTGCACGCCAATCTTTTCAGCTCTCTATCTTTTTTAATCGCCGACTTCATAGCCTTTGATCTACCTACTTGGATAGCCACTAAAAGGGCCTTAAATTGCTCCCCATAACCTTCACACAAAATCCCAACCCACTGCTGTAATTTTGCCACTTTTTCTAGCACCCAATTCGGTGCTTGAGGGGTTGGAATGGGTGGGATGGCACAAAGAGGAGTGGGGCTACCCAACTCCTTCAGTTCATCACCCCCACTCAGAAACCCCACCTCCCCCGTAACTCCTCCACCCTTCTCATCCCCTTTGGATGAAAGAGTAAGACTGCACTCCTTCAATTCCGCCCCTATTGAGAAAGCCATACTGCACTCCCCATTCAGCTCCTTAGTAGACATCCCATTCAATACCTCAGAGAGCCAAATTGTCTCACTCTCGCAACTACCACTGACAAATAAATCACCCACCCATGGGACTAGCTCCCTCGAAGGATCCTCCCCTATCGAAACCTCCCTCGATGAAGCCTCATCCGCCTCCTCCCCTTTGGCTACCAGCTCCTCTACGACTATCCCTCCTCCATTTCCTCTTGTTGAGGTGATTGTTGAGACTCACTGTGATGTTCGACGGCAACCGGCGAATCTTTCTGTGCTGGTAAGGGCTCCGGTTGGGCTCGTAATGACGCCGCGAGAGGGTGTGTTAGGGACCTCGGTCAAGTCCCTAAACACTACGATCCTTTGGTCTCGCATCGCCTTCTTATGACTGAATGTTTCTCGTCGTCTTGCTTGGTCTTGGCTAGGATATGGCAATGAAGGGTTCCTACGTTAATGAAGGTATGGTGTTTAGTAATGGATTTGATGATGATAATGAATTCGGGTTATCTAAGTGGTGAATTTGTGTATTTGATGCGATGTAGGATGGCTTGATGATGACCCTGGGTGTTGGCACCACTTGGATGATGATTAGGGTTGGTATCGTGAAGTGAGGCTATTGAATGGTGAATGGATAGGGCTGTGAATTTTGGAAGAGTTGTTTTGGGTAGTTTAGGATTTTGGTTAGGTCAAAGATGGAAAGGATATTAGGATTTGTGATGTATAGGATGAGATCTAAAAGTGTGGGAAGTGTTTTAGGGTTTGAGGGAATGATTTAGGAATTGGTGGAGGCTATGGTTAGGGTTTCCTAAAATATAGGAAATCCTAATGGGAATTAGGGTTTTTGGCTAGGATAGTTGAGGCAATAGATCTAGGATAGATCTAGGGTTTTATGGCTTTATGGAATAGATCTATGATAAGATTTGGATCTATGGAGGCTTATGAAGGAAAGTGTATGGAAAGTATGTGGTAATGAGTAATTTGGCTAGATCTCTTGGGAATGGTAGATCTAGGATGTTATATGAATGAAGGATATGGAAAATATGGAATTGAATATGGTAGGCGTGATTTGTGTTGGAATGTGAGAATATGCAAGATTTTATAAGATCAATGGAAATATATGAACAAGTAGGAAAATATATATGGACAAAGAATAAATGACTCAACATAGGAAAGATGAAGACTCTCTTTTTGGTATATATGGATATTTTGAGAAATCAAAGAAAAGTAAGAATAACGCTTAGAATACGTTTGATATGCAAGAAAATAAAGATGGACAAACTAGGAAATAAACAAGAACAAAGATAGGTAATTGAATGGAAAAAGGAAAATACTCATAAGATTGATAAATGAATCATCACCCATTCACAAACATCAAGGTGAAGATCCTATACTTGGGATTCACACGAGTTGCACCCAAATAGCCCAAGTGCTAAGCACCGAAAAGAATGATCTCAAGACACTAGTCCTTCCACGAGGGAAATATGCCGAAAGATGTAAAATGAAATGCTAAGGGTCCTATTTATAGACTAACCTAGTTGCAAATCCTAATAGGTTCCCTAAATAATGATAGTGGCATGGGGCCCATGGGGGCCCACGGCAATGGCCCTTGGTGGCCTGATCTGGCATGGCCCATGGGCAAGCTGTGCATGTGGCTGGCATGACCTAAGCATGGGCTTGGGCGTTGGGCTGCCCACTAGTGTTGCCTGACATGGCTGGCATGGCTATGTGCGTCGCTAACATGGCCAGACTGTGTGCTGCTGATGTGTGCTAAGGCATGTCATGGCCTTGGCGTGCTGGTGCGCATGGCATGGTGTCGTGTTGGCCAGATGGTGGGCACGACATGGTGCCGTGTGCTGACTCTGCATGGCCCAGGCAGGTGGGGTAGGCGTTGGTGCTACAAAGCACGGGTTGGAGCTGTGTACTGGATGGCATGCCTAATGGGGCATGCCATTAGCCTTGCTGCTGCTGAGTGTTAAGCTATTGGGTACTGCCACGTGTCAAGGGCATGTCATGTTTGGGGCCGTGGCATGCCTGCGGCATGTCTGTGGTGCTGACATAGGCGTGCCATGGCATTCTAGTGATGCTATCAAGTGCGTGCCATGGTGGGGGCCATGGCATGTTTGTGGGGCTGTCATGCGTGTGCCCTAGCAGGGGCCATGGCATGTTGACGATGCTGTCAAGTGTGTGCCATGGCGGGGGCCATAGCATGCCTGTGGGGCTGTCATGCATAGGCCATGGCATGTTGATGGAAGCCTCATTCTCACTCACTTGTAATTGGCGTGTTGGGTGATTGGATCTACAGTTTTTTGCTTGATGGTTGGTTAGATCTAGGGTTACTTTAAGGCAACACAAATATCCAAATTGGTTGTTGGTGAAAATTAAGACTGGCTCAGACTATCACTTAACTTTCATAGGATTTGAAGAGAAAATTCTCATTCATTGAAGAAAAAAAAAATAATAATAATAAACAATGCAAGGGACCGAAATATAAATAGAAAAACCTTAGGGTTGGCGCCACCTTGCCTCCCCTCTCTACCCTTAACTTAGATCTAGATCTCAATCTTAGATCCACTCCTAAGTTTAAGGAATCCTAAGTTTAAAGAAACGTCTAATGCCTAAAATAAAGGAAATAAATTAGGAATTAAACATAAACATATTATAAATAAATAAATTTATAAATAAAAGGAACATGGCTGGCCACCACTATGAATGGCACCCACACCCCTAAATTTTAGGAACTTGTCATCTTGTCATCTAACCTTATCATCTTGTCATCCAAACCCTAAAATCAAGGAATTGGCCAACGCGGGAAACTCCTCTAGTTGCACTTGTTTTGGACGCCCATTGCCTCACCACTCGAGCCATGCATGCAACCCTCCTAGCCTCGGCACGCTTAGCCGTCCTAGTGGCATTACGAATGGTTCTTCTTGCATTTCCATCACATGTTTGTGGGCTTGTCATGCACGTGCCATGGCAGGAGCCATGGCATGCTGGTGGTGCTGTCAAGTGCGTGCCATGGCATGTCTGGGAGCTGTCGGGGGCGTGCCATGGCATGCTGATGGAGATGCAAGAAGAGCCATTCGCAATGCTACTAGGAGGACTAGGCGTGCCGAGGCTAGGAGTGTTGCATTGGGTTGCATGCATGGCTTGGATGGTGAGTCATTGAGTGTCCAAGACAAGTGTAACTAGAGGAGTTTCATGTGTTGGCCAATTCCTTGATTTTAAGGGTTGGATGACAAGAAGGTTGGATGACAAGATGACAAGTTTCTAAAATTTAGGGGTAGGGGCGCCATTCATAGTGGTGACTGGTCATGTTCCTTTTATTTATAAATTTATTTATTTATAATATGTTTATGTTATTTCCTTGTTTAATTCCTAGTTTATTTCTTTTATTTTAGGCATTAGATGTTTTTTTAAACTTAGGATTCCTTAAACTTAGGCGTGGATCTAAGATTGAGACCTAGATCTAGATGTAGGTTAAGGAAGTAAAGAGGGGAAGGTGTAGGCGCCAACCCTAGGGTTTTTCCTATTTATATTTTGGTTTGCATTGTTATTTCATCATTATTATTGTTATGTTTTCTTCAATGAATGAGAATTTTCTCTTCAAAACCTTTGAGAGTTAATTGCTAGCTCGAGTTAGTCTTGATTTTTACCAACAAACCAACTTGGATCTTTGTGTTGCGTTGAGGTAACCCTAGAGCTAGCCAACCAACAAGCAACAAACCCTAGATCTAATCACCCAACACGCCAATTACAAGTGAGTGAGAGTGAGGCTTCCATTACATGCTTGTGAGCGTGCTGATGGGCTGCTAGGCATGCTGATGGTGCTGGGCATGCTGATGGCCTGTGGGGCTGTTAGGGCATATCAAGGCATGACCTGTGGGGCTGTCATGGCATGTCATGCCAACAACAGTGTCAATGGGCTATTAGGGCTAAGCCATGGCCTAGTCAAATGGAAAGACGTGAGCCATCTTCTAATTGACCCATGCCATTCCCGCAAGCTTCCTAGGGTCTATACTAGGCCCATAGAGAAGTCCTCCAAAGCTAAGCTCGACCCCATAAGTGGCCCAATCTCAGATGTCCATGTATGTCTAGGACCTTGTCCTAGGGCCATTTTTGTTGGGGTCTTGACAGGGTGGCTCAAGCCCTTGGCCGATATATTGGTTGATACCCGAGATGCCTTCCAAACAAACTCAGGGCCTGTTGTTTTGCTCGGCCCAGGGCCCTTTGAAGGCCCAGACTGAGCTGTTTGCCTTACGTCTTTAAAGCCCGCGTCTCGGCCCAAGCCCATTTGCATAATTCCCTTTCCTTTAATGCAGCGTTTAAGCAAGTTTATATCTTCCATTAGTAACCCCACTCTTCCCTCCATCTCAACTAACACTTTTAACGTACTTTCCTTATTTACACCCGACATCACGCTACCATCTTCTTCTCCTCCTGAGCACCTTTCGAAATGGTGATGCTTGGCAACTCTGCAAGCTTCACGGCTCGAGGCATAACCCGCTGAGCTTGGGTCACCTCGCTGTATGTCCGAAAACCTACTGCCATCAAACATGAATGAACCACCCGCAATGTGCCTCCATCTCTGCCGCCCACTCTGTTTCTCCCACTCGAAACAGGGGAAGGAGAGGTGAGCTCCTTCAAGGTATCCCTGAAATTCCTCCACCCCTCTCCCTTCCTCCCTTTCGGAACCACTAACAGGCCTCTCCTCTTCTCGTGGCCAGCCATTGAAACAGAGAAAAATTTGCCATTGTGATTGCAACCCCTCTGCACAACTAGCACCTGGTTACCTTTCCTTTGCGGTCTAAGGAACTCAGATGAACCCAGGGAAGCTACACACTCCATCACCACAAAACCCAACCACCCCAAAGCTTCGTGGTCTGCCAAAATGTATTTCACCACTCGGCGATTGCTCTCCGTGATTCTCCACCACCTCTCATTTTCCTTCCTCAATGCAAATGACTTCTACTCAATAAACACCTCTCTGCAACACCCCATCGCGACCAACCAACCCCACAAACCAAAACAGATAAAAGGAAAAACGATAATGAAAAAGAAAATGGGGAAGTTCCCGACGGAAGGCATCGAGGAACAAGGGACTCAAACCTAGTGAGGAGCGCCGGTGATGAGATTACGAAAATGCATGAAGAGATGAAAATGTACAGGGAGAAAATGGCTAGTCCTTTTGGAGGACGAGCCTAAATGTGGTTTTGAACGTTTCTTAGGTCATTATAATTGGTATCAAAGTCAATATCTTTTTTTTTTTTTGATAAGTAAAGTCAATATCTTGTTAGAAATGTAGAACTTGATCTGTACCATTGTAGGAAGGCTTGATGAGGTTGTCTAGGATTTGAGTGGTCTAGATTGTACACCCTAGATTGAGTATAGAAAGGGTGTTAAATGGGATCTAACACTGTCTGGCAGGGCAAAATTATTGTGGTTTATAATGATTTCAAGAAACTCCGATTGTAACATTGACTAGTCTTTTGGAATAAAACTAGATATGACTTGGATTTTTCTTAGTTTACTACAAATTCTCTTTAATGTTATGATATTTTAATTTATTTTTTTGAGTTAAATACTAAGTCAGTTGTTGTGGTTTACCTTTTGGACAAATTTGTCCCAATACTCCAATTCGAACATTGTAATCCCCATGCTTACGACTTTGATTTATTTGATCCTTCCATTAGTATGCTGTTAATAGTTAATTACATATGCCCCCTCAACCACAATGGAAAGTTGATTTGTAAAAGAAATTAACAATTAATCTAAAATTAAAAATTACATAAAAAATAAAATCTTGTTGCAACCTAGCATCCTAGGTCTTGACCCAAGTTGTGTGGCGAGTTAGGCAACATTGGTCATTGTGACCTAGGAGGATCAGCTTGGGTGGCGACCCCCGCCCAAGCATCACCTTGGCGGTGATCTTGGATGCAATCCTGGTTGCACCTAGGCAGCCTGGGTCGCAAGATCTAGGCTGTGCTTTGGTCGTGCCCAGACACACCCAGGCATCTCTTGGGTGGTGACTTGTCTCTTGTGACTCAAGTGCGGTCTAGGTCGCAGTTGGGTCTTGCAACCTAGTGTGGAGCCCAAGTGTCGCGTATGTGTGACCTAGGCCATGTGGGTTGTGGCTTGGGTTGCAACCTAGGTGCCTAGATTGCCACCCAAAATTTTACCATTTTATTTTAAATTTTTGGTGATAAACTGTTTTTTAATTTCATTTTACATGTCAATTTATCATTTGGGTTGACATGGCATATTTAACAGAATATTAATGGCATATTAATAGAAGGATCAAAATGATCAAGGTTGAAAGCACATGAAAAGTATAGGGACTAATCAGTCCAAAAGGTAAATCACACTGTTTTAGTATTTAACCATTTTTTTTAGTTTCGGACCCATTGCATCTCAAAAGTCTTGAACAATATATATATATATATACACGTGTGCCTGTATGTATATATTTTTTGAAGGTAAGTTTCAAACAATATATCACCCTTCAACTGGTTGGTATCACCTATCGATGGTCCTGTTTCAGACCTTATGTGCTACGTGATGCCAGCTACTAAGACATGGGGAAGAAACAAATGTATTTTTACATGGCTTCATAACCCAATTGAAGCATCTGTTTAACCTAGCTGGCGGACAAGGTTTTATGAATTTTTGATTACTGGTAACCATGTACTTCATATATGTGGTCGTGTTTGCATCCTGGAATTACATGCTCCTATTTGCTTTTATAAAGGAAAAAATAAGACCCCTAATGGAAATATGCCCTTATAATTTAGCCCAAAGTCATGATCTGTCCAAAGTCTCAAATCTGCCTTTTACATTGTTGCACTTTTATCTCATTTTCATGGGACTTTTATGCAGTGTATATGGTGAACCAATTCCTGTCAAGGAGCTTGCTGATCGTGTAGCTAGTTATGTTCATCTGTGTACACTCTATTGGTGGCTTAGGTTTGACGAGACAAAACCAGTAGTTTCCATTCATTTTTATTTTTTTCTCATTATTATCCTTGGGGGAATAACTGATGGTGCTGCAGACCTTTTGGATGCGGAGTTATTCTTGGTGGCTATGACAGAGATGGACCACAACTTTACATTGTTGAACCCTCCGGCATTTCATATGTGAGTTAATTTTTTTATTAAAATCGACAATAAATGAAGAAGATCAATTCTTTTGCCTTTCAAATCATCATTATCCATGAATCAATTGTAATATTGAGTTATATTGTTTTTCTTTGTTCCAAAATTGCTTTTGGCATTTGTTATAGAGGTACTTTGGTGCTGCAATTGGAAAAGGCAGGCAGGCAGCTAAAACGTAAGTTGAGTTATAGCTGTTTATCAAATTCATGGAGCAGCTAAATGATGTATTACAACTTCACAATTTCGTTGAACACATATTTTCCAATTGATGTTATCATAGCCCTACTTTTAAACTTCTCAAATTTACTTCTCTCTCGCTCTCTTTTTGTCATAATTCTTATCATGTGCTTATTAAATAAACTATCTTTTTCTGGTTATTAAATAAACTATCTTTTTCTGGTTATTACATATTTCCTGTGCTTATTAAATAAACTATCTTTTTCTGGTTATTTGGATGAAAGTTAATGGGATATTTGCATGCACGCTTTTCTGGAAAATTTGTGAAACTTTTATAAAAAAATTTAAACATAGCCTTTATGGGGTTTTGTAAAATTGGAAAGACCCATTAACAATATATTTGGATTGAGAAAGTTTTTAGAAATGCTTAAAAATGGTGGGGGAAAATATATTTTGAAAGAAGATTTTTGTGAGGTTTTATGAGTCTTGTGAAAATTTATTTGGTTTCTTTTTGTTGAGAAAATCAAGATAATAGGGGTTGGCTTAAGTGGTAAAGGCCTTGGACTTGGGGGTATGCTCCCCCCAGGTCTAAGGTTTAAATCCCCTTGGGTGTAAACAATTTCTAGGGTCTATCAGACGGGGGCATTTTTTCCTTAAATTACCCGAGGTGCACTTAGCGGAAAACTTCTTATTGAGGCCTGTGCACCCTCGGGATTAGTCGGGACGCTGTTCCTGGACTCCTGGTGTCAAAAAAAAAAAAAAAAAAATCAAGATAAGATGTTTTGATGATTGAGATTGTTTTGGTATAAAAAATGTTTGTACAAAGAAAATTTTGATCAAATTTATATTACACTTTGTTCCCAAACATGATCCAAGAATATGGTGGTGTCATGTTTATATGGTTATTAGTAATGTAAGGGCTCGTTTGGATTCAGAGAGTGTTTCATCTTATCTCATCATTACAACTTTTCCAAATTCTTACACAAAATATAATAAACAATTCAACATTTTCAAATCCCAAAACAATATTAATATTAAAAAATAATATTCTAACAATATTTTATTTAAATTTCAACTTTCATATAAAACCATCTCATTTTATCTCTAAATCCAAACGAGCCCCAAGTAACATATGCATGAATCTTAACTAGTACAATCACATGGTTGTAAATTATAATCGTGACTTCTTATTGAAGAATACCCTATTCTTTTGTTATTCCCATGCTAATATCTTATGGAACCCCCTAGGGTTCGACTTGAGTGCTAAAACCTTGGTCTTGATGGCATGCTCCCTCCAGATTTAAGGTTTGATTGGCTGCAAAGAATTTAGGGAGGGGGGGGGAGGGGAGGGGATATCTCATTGAATTACTCGAGGTGCATTTGCAGGAAACTTCTTGCTGAGGGCTTGTGCACCCCTAGGATTTGTCAGGACTTTGTTCCAAACACCAGGTGCCAGGAAAAAATAAAATATCTTATGGGACTACATTACTCATAGAAAGATATCTTATGGTAGTAAATCAGGCGTGGGGCATGCAATGCTACTAAATTTTGTCCATCAGGATTTTAAAATCTAGATGAGTGCTGCTGCTATGTTATGTTATGTTGCAATGTTTTAATTCATCAGTTATACAACTTATTCTGATTATAGTTCTTTTAATTGAATTTTGATTATATGTTTTGCTCTAGAATACATTTTAAAGTGATGCTGCTGATATAATGAAATAATATTTTCAGAGAGATCGAAAAGTTGAGGCTTTCAGACTTGACTTGCCGTCAAGGGGTTGTTGAAGTTGCCAAAATGTGAGTGTTGTTACTACTGTTATGTAAATTTTGTATCTTGCCTCTATGATGTCAATATCTAGTTGTAGAGTTTTCCTCTCTATTTTATAGATTTTCTTTTTGATAAGTTATCAAAGATCTTATTGAAGAACACATGCAAGACATACAATCATAAAAGACATGCAATCATTCATAATTTTTCTTTTCTTTTCTTTCTTCCATTCATTCAAAATCATTACTACATATATACACCAATTTCTCCAGCAGCCTATTATCCTACATGTCCAAAACTAGGGCTGTACACCAAACCGAGAAATCGACCTCCACTGACGGAAACTGGCCGCCAGAACAGGCGAAGAACCGGTCCGCGGGCGAGTTAAATATATAGGAACCGATGTCGGCCGGTTCGATTTTGATTCTCGTGTGAAAAACCGCTGAACCGGCCAACCGGTTCTTATATATATATATTTTTTCTATTTCCAAGATCTAAAACGATGCCGTTTTACTCAAACAGCACTGTTTCAAAATGCGATTAATAAACCGTCCCCACCCCCTTTCTTCTTCTTCTTCCCGTCTCCTCCTTCCTCAGTCCTAGGTTTTCTCTGCAATTCTCTTCCCAGACTCATGGCAGACGATGGCGCGGCTTCCCTCCTTTGTCACAGAGATGCCGATGGCAGACCGAAGACCGCACCAACGCATGTCAAGACCGAGACTATTGGTTTTCTCTCCCCAGTCGACCAGTTTCGGCCGGTTCTAAACACCATTCTCCAATGTCGGTGAGACGTCGGTTTGTCACCGATACCGCACCGAACCTATCGGTTTTCACCCCTAACCAAAACTCCATCGGAGGTCTCTTTGGAAGCTAAATATTTAAGAGATGGTAAAGGAAGAAAGAACTTGTATTTTTGCAGGGTGGGTTTTGGGAGTAGGATTTTTCTCATTTCATTTAAAATGGGTAGTATCTATTTAGTGTTAAATATGAGGTATTTTGGTCATTTTGTTTCTAAAAGTGACAAGTTGACGCTAATGCTAAGCAGCATTTACGGAGTACATGATGAGGCAAAGGACAAGGACTTTGAATTGGAAATGAGCTGGGTCTGTGATGAGTCAAACCGTCAGCATCAGAAGGTATCACTAAATTTCAATTGCAGTGAAAAAGCTAACTATTTTTGAGTTAATTTTTTGATATTGTATCCTCTCTGTGTCACCCTTGCACATTAGTCTAAACAGCCCAGTTGTCTGCCCGTGTCTTGTGGGTGGCATGCTTTTGCAGTTAGTTCAATTATTCATATATAGCTGAGTCTCACCAAGTTTTATTTTGAAGGTTCAGTTTTGTTAGTTTGTTTGTCTGTATTTGTTTTGTTTCTGTTTTTTTTTTTTTTTTTTCTTTTCTGTTTTTAAGAAAGTATTGAAGAGCTGAAGTTTTTTAAAAGGAAAAAAAACTGGAGATAATTTTGTCTCAAGAGGTAAATAAAGAGCAGGCGAAGACGTGTTAGAGTCCTTGACAAAGGTTTTTATTTTATTAAGTTGTGTAAATCAAGTGTTTCTTGGTCTGGAATGTAATATTTTGGCATTAGGCTTGTTTAACTTGACCTAGACTCCCTATCTCTGAATCTATAGACTCCCTATCTCTGAATCTATGGAATCCCTCAAGATGTTGGTTCTTTTGGTAAATTAGGTGTGCAGTTTTAGTCTCTTCCCTATATTTGCATTGAGGGCCGGACCTAGATTATGGTGCTGGAAGTGCCATTTTACAGATCTGCACCAGCTTTCATGTATCATTGGAAATATCCATTGAAATTTCAAGGCATGCATGATCAAGTTGTAGCTCCCTGCAAGGAAATTAAGGCTCTCTCATGATCACGTTCTTAAATTGTGTAAACCAAACCTGGTTGTTTCCTATACCATACCTGCCGATGTTGGATTGATTTTACCTCCGAGCTATTTATGGTTCTGACCGGCCATTAGTTTATCCATTTGGTTTGGTGGCATTGCTGCATGCCTCTTTTGCTATCATCTTAGGATATTTCTTTTTCTTTGAATTCTTTTCAGGTTCCAGATGAGCTTCTCCATGAAGCTAAGGCAGCGGCTAAAGCAGCTCTGGAAGAAATGGATGCTGATTAGAGGAGCATACCTATTGTTATTTTTGTCTTGTTTTAGTGGCTGCACTACAGTTTGTAATTGGATCGTTCCAGAACATCCCACAAATTAAGCTATGGATAGAATGATGTTCTTGTTTTCTTATAATCCGTTAATATTTTTATTGCTGCTACTGTAATTTAGATAAATGGTCAGTTTCATATCTATTGACAGGAGCAAACCATCAGTTACTAACCGGTATCCAGTCATTAGCTTCTGGGAGTATAGCTTTGAATATGATGGTGATTTCATTTGAAAATCAAGACCCGAGTGGACATCGAGGAGGAGAGCACAAAGAAAAGTTGAAAGAAGACATGAAAGAGGGAGCACGTCAAACGAAATCTGTTTACTGGGCCCCCCAACCACCCAAAAAAAAAAAAAAATCATCCTCTTCTCCAATCTGAATGGTTTAACCTCATACCGGGAAGAGCTAACAACTATTGTAGTAAACTGCACTCTTTGCATGATGGAATGACCCAATGAGGTTGATCCTGGAAAGTTTGGTAATCTCGCGGAAAGAGATAATTGATGAGACTGTCACTCTTAACTCTTTCATAACTTTATATTAAAATATTAGAGTTTCTAAATTCAATTCAAATCTATCAAAATTAAATAAAGTATAACTTTAATATAATTACTACATATTTGTGTACGTTGTAGATGAGTTCCCTGCTTATTTATGGAAAAAGGCAAATGAGTCGGGTAGAGGACGTATGATTGAGATTTTTTTAGAGTTCTTGAAAAGATTATGGGATTTAAAGTAGAAAAGAGAGATATAGGAGTGTCAAATCGTGTTAACGGGTCTTGTTCGTGTCGTGTCAAAGTATGTATATTATATTATATAGGTCAACTCTAACTTGACCCGTTAAGTTTATTGTGTCAAAATCTCAAATCCTAACATGTCTTATTAATATAACGGGTCGTGTCGTGTCAATCCATTTTGACCTATTAGTAAATATTACGAAATAGGTTAAT
Organism: Carya cathayensis; assembly: GCA_011037825.1. Taxonomy (NCBI): domain Eukaryota; kingdom Viridiplantae; phylum Streptophyta; class Magnoliopsida; order Fagales; family Juglandaceae; genus Carya; species Carya cathayensis. The sequence continues at coordinate 578,889 of QGSO01000456.1, read as the reverse complement.
AAGACACAATACTACCCGTTTCAAACTGTTTATCTAAATAGGTTGAATATGTTTGAAATTAACCCGTTTGATCTCATTAAATTTAACAAAATTTTATATAAATGTTAAAATCATAATATCAATAAAAATTATAAAACTAACTACAAGTCTAAAATTACAATCTAGATAATAAAAATATTGAAATTGAAATTCTAACAATTTTATTTTTAGGTATAAGGGTATAATTGTAACTTTAACTTTCTTAACGTGTCATAACGAGTTAATAACATGTCAAAATGGGTTGACCAGTTATCAATTCGTTAAGGAATCGTGTCTTAACGGGTCAACCCGTTTTGACCCGAACCTATTAAGACTAAACTCTAACCCGCTATTATTGTGTCGTGTTCGTGTTGGGTTAACGGGTCGTGTAACATACTGTCACCCCTAAATAGATATATGAAATGAATTTCATAACATTCATAAAGCATTTAATATTGTCCAAATAACTTATTCGGGCAACTATAAATGCTATGAAGTCATTTAATACATCTATTTCTTTTCCACTCTAGGTCTTAGAGTTCAGTCAAGAACTTTAGGGGATCTCAATCATGGGGGGTGAGCAACGACTTACTTAGAGTTCAAATCTGAATTTTGACTCTGATTTCGACTTGTGTAGACTTTGATCCTAGTTGTCAGAGTGGAGTTGAATTTAGGCTTTTAGTTTTGGGCTTTTTTTTTCATAACTAGCCCATTTAAAAAAAAAAGTTTGTAAGCCCTCAAATTTCAACTTTTCGCAAAATTAAAAACTAAAATTAAATCATTCATTGCTAATTTACTTTTATACTAATATCTAATTTATTTTTGTACTAGACATATACTATAGTGTTACATTTTATTATATTATACTAGTGTCTAACTTATTTATAACTTCTTTCTAGTGTCTAATTAAATGTTATTATATTTTAGTAAATTTGTATTATGTGTTATTACCTTATTCTACTTGACTTACTAGTTATTTTTATACTAGTGTCTAATTTATTTCTATACAAGACTAATAGTATAGTGTGTAATTACATGTTATTACGCTAATGTCTAATTTATTTCTAACTTAATTGTATACTAGACTTTCTAGTGTCTAATTACATGTAATTATACTTTAATAAATTAGTACGTGTTATTAACTTATTATACTAGATTTATTTAAATACTAGTGCCTAACTTATTTCTATACTTGATTATGTATATAATAATATTACGGTGTTTACATATACTAAATTATCATTAGTCTATTTAAATTATAGTATAATTATATTATTTTATAATAATTAACTCATACTAGTATATTATTGAATTTAACTATATAAGTTCTAGTTATATAACCGTGAGGGTAGGAAAACACCTATCCCATACTTGGGCTCAGCCCATTAAGTCATGACTAGGGACAAGAGGGGAAATGAGTAGGGGACAAGAGGACAATGGGAGCGGGCAAGTGGCAGAAGGGGTAAGAGGAGGTTAGAGGAAAGTGGGAAAGGGAATGGACGCTTAGACACACCAGGGGTTAGACCTCAGCTCCGCTGACAGACATGCAAAGGGACTGATCGCATCATGGCAGGTAGGCATGCACAATGAGGAGTCAGATAAAACCTATCAGCCAGACAACCAGAAGGGGGGTCCTTTCTTCTTCTTCCCATGGCTTATTCTTCCTTAGTTTTTCTCTTCTTCTTCAACTCCACCTTTAACCCCTGGATAGAGAGCTCCAGCAGAAGTGTTCCTCTCCAGTAAATGTAGCTGAAGCCATCATTGTACAGTGAGGAATGAGAGACTGTAAATAAGAATATTATAGCTAATTCCTCCTTCTCAATAGCCCATGGACGTAGCCATTATGCCAAACCACGTAAATATGTGTGTCTACCTCTTGTATTTTCTCTGCACTTATCTCCTTACAAAGCCATGAGTGTACACACCGACATTGAATGTGCCACACCGGACCATTGCCGGGGGCACCAGACCATGCCGTTCGAGGCTTGCATCGCCTCAATGGGTCGGGAATGACTCTTTATTCTATTTTGGCCTATTATGTGCTTTTTAGAGCACCGACAGTGGTGCTGTCTGTGGGGTCTGATCACTTTCTAAGCCAGAGGTGAGAGAATGACGATTTTCCGATGCGCTGAATAATCTCTGAATAAACAAGCCAAGCTTCCTCCAGATAAGTACACCCAACTGCTCTGCTCTTATTTTTATTAACGACGTTGTGGCAAAAATGGGGTGTGCCAATGATGGCCTTCACATTGCATTTACAGTTTAAGTGCTCGGCCACTCATCTCCCCGACCCAGGGGAGTGTAGCTTTTGCTTGGGGCACATGTACTAGTAGGCATTTTTTATGCACTTAGGTACACAGTGGTTTGCATGCACAGGTGTCACAGAGGGCATTGTGCACTTACGTGCACAGTGCAGCGCATGTAAAGGCCATATGCATGGCAACCCAACTTGTGCACCCATGGGTAGCCTCGTGCTGCTGGTAGGCACTCCGGCCTGCCGGCATTCTGTGTCATGGTTGTGGTGGTCACCAGAGGTGCAGGCCTGTGAACAGTGCACCCATGTGCACTACCCCTTGCACACGGGGTAGCGGCCTCGCCTGCCAAGAGTCAGACCAAAGAAGGATGCTAGGGGTCACCACCTAACCTGCTAGCGTTGTCTATCCCCACCAGTGGGGTCTCTGACCACCACTGCGGACTCAAAGGATCTCTTAGCAGCACACAAGGCGCATGTAGCAGGAACCGGTGAGCTCCCCGTCCACCCTACAACAAGCATGCCTTCCTCTTTTGTGGATTGGATGGCCCAGTCATCTGTAGAGGGGGTGGGCAACTACCTCTTAGGCCATGCATAGTAGCCAGAGTGTTTCCACGGCATGTTTCATGGCACATGCAACGTGCCGCACCAGACCCATTTTGGATGGCCATCCCCTTGGCTCGAGAAACACAACTTAGAGCACCTCTTCGCACCTCCCCTAGATGGGAAATAGTCACTACTTCAGAAGCACAACTCAAAGAACAGTGCTCAGGAAGCACTACTCAGGATGCCCAGAAAACTCTAGCCCACCTTCGCTCGTGAATCATCGCCATAGGAGTCACCAGCTTGGAAACCATGCCCCTACTCGGGAGTCATCCACTAGGGAACACCGCTCAGGTTAGCTCAGGGTTTCACGGCAAGGAAAGGCCCCCCTCCCTTCGGGAGTCATCTACAAAGAGATTCCATCGCCCATCAAGGTCTCTATTGCTCAGGACTTCAACACTTGGGAACACGGTTTGTGACATGGGACTTTGCAGGCGGCTCGAGAAAACTCCATGACATGGGATTTTGCATGCAGCTTGGGAAAACTCCACGACACAAAAACCATGCATGGGCTCGGGAAGTCTCCTCCACTCGAGAACACTGCTCAGGTCAGCTTAGGGCTTCACAGTTCGGAAAGGCCTCCTCCATTCGAGGGTCCTCTACATGGGAGGGACCCACTGCTACAGCCTCCATCTACGATGTAGACTTGGGACCCGCTTGTCATGCATGACCACATGTTGCATCCAATGGTCAGGAAAAGTTCACCTACACGGGAAAAACTCAACTGCTTGGGATGAACTCTCCACCCCCTCGGAAATCACCCGATTCAGGAACGCCACAAGTTTGTCCTGCTTGCTAGTGCCCTGCTCGGGAACTCCTCACCCGACTCAAGTTACCTCCAATGCACGTTGCATGGCCCATGCAATGTGCCGCATTGGTCTTCCTCGGTTGGCAGCATGCACCACGGACGTCACCCGCTCGAAACCCATCTGCTTGGACTCACCTCGCCGGCTTAGAATCCATCTGCATAGGCTTGAAGTGTGGGAGAATTATACGGTGTGGCACAGGTTTAAAAAAAAGAGGAAGGAAGTGGAGCGAGAAGGCAGAGAAATTGCAACTGATGGCAAACAATTTTTAGTCAAGTGAAAGGATCGACTACAACGGCTACAACTCTTTGGTTTGCCTCCCTCAAAATGTGTGTTAATTCATTTCTATTAACCAATTTCTATAGGGCGGAACACAGGCTATGCGGCCCCGCACTATGACAGAGCAATTCAGCACGGACGAGTGCCTCTTCCACGAAGTCGGGTCCCTAGGCTCGTTGCGGGGCAAGGCCAAGTCTTCAAGACTCGTCGAGCCCCCGTCCAACAAAGACGAGTCTCTAGATTTGCCACAAAGTCAAGTCTCAAGACTCGTTGCGGCGTAAAGTCAAGTCTCCGAGACTTGCCTACCACCTGCCTAACAAAACCGAATCCCTAGACTCGTCGATCTCCCACTCGCCTCGCCAAGATGGGCTCCGCACTCACGCTCTACTCGGTCAAGCCTGTCTCTCGCTCACCCAGCCAAGTTGGGCCCCACGCTCGCTCTCTTTGCATTCGAGCTTGTCTCTCGCAAGCCTAATCCGGATGAGCCCCGAGCTTGCACTCTACGTGATCGAGCCTATCTCCCGCTTGCCCAAACCACATCTGAGCTTTGCACTAGCACCTCACGTGGTTGAGCTAGCCTCCCACTATATCCAAGCTCCGCGCTCTCACCTTATGCGGTCTGGCCAGCCTCTTGCCGCATTCGAGATCCACACTCGCACCTTACATAGTCGAACGCGCCTCCCACCTAAATCCGCCCTTGGTGGCATTTATCTCTTAACACAGGCAAAATATTTTATTTTCTTGCTGACGAATTCTCTTGTATATTTTACCTTTGAAGATTCTCAAGGTCATCTTTTTGGGCAAATTGCCCTTAAGAATCGTGAGGTACTATTAGGGGATAAAAATGCCTAACCCATACTTGGGTCTAGCCTACCAGGCCATGACTAGGGACAAGAGGGGAAATGAGTAGGGGACAAGGGGACAATGGGAGGGAGTAGGCAAGTGGCATAAGGGGTAAGATGTGGTCAGAGGAAAGTGGGAAAGGGAATGGACGCTCAGACAAGCCAGGGGTCAGACCTTAGCTTCGTTGACAGATACACAAAGGGACCTGTCGCATCATGGCAGGCAAGCATGCGTGATGAGGGGTAAGATAAAACCCATCAGCCAGACAACCAGAAGGGGGATCCTTCTTCTTCTTCCCGGGCTTCTTCTTCCTCAGTTTTTCTCTTCTTCTTCAACTCCACCTTCTACCCTTGGATAGAGGGCTCTAGCGTAGGTGATCCTCTCCAGTAAATGTATCCAAAGCCATCATTCTATAGTGAGGAATGACAGATTATGAGAGACAGTAAATAAGAATATTATAGCGAATTCCTCCTCCTCAAGTGCCTGTGGACGTAGGCAATACGTCGAACCACATAAATATGTGCGTCTACCTCTTGTAATTTCTCTGCACTTATTTCCTTACACCGCTATGAGTGTATGCGCCGATATCGTACGTGCCGTACCGGACCACCACTGGGGGCACCAGACCACGCCGTTCAAGGCCCGCATCACCTCAGTGGGCTGGAGGTGATGTGGGCCTGGAATGACTTTCTCCCTTTCTGGCCTGTTGTGCAATTTTTAGAGTATCAACAATAACTACTTCTATATATGATAAATATATAAATAACTACATATTTTTATAACATATGTACATATTAGAGTCAGAGTTAGAGGGAAAAGTTGAATTCGGAGTCAGAGTTGGAACATAAAGTTGGAATCGGATTGGATCGAAGTTGGATTAGTCCAGTGACACATCTAACTTCGACTCTTACTCCAACAGAAAAATTAAAATATAAATCCAACATGGACTAGAACTGGACTCGGAGTCGGGTTTCTCTTTAGCCCTACTCAATCAGATGTGTATATTTTCAATTTAGGGCATGTTTGGATTGTTAGATGAGATAAGAGTTCTGTGAATAATAATGAAATGATTTGAGTTAAGATATTTTATTGAGTTTTGGAAAATGAAAGATAAAAAGTTGAATAAAAATATTATTGAAATATTATTTTTATTTTAAAATTTGAAAAAGTTGTATTATTTTTTTATATTTTATTTGGAAAATTTGGAAAAGTTATAATAATTAGATAAAAAATTGAAAATTTGAAATTGAAAAGTGTTTATGTTTAAGTAATGTTTGTAAAAGAAATTTTTAAAAATTTTAAAATAAGACGAGATAATCTCACTTTGCAAACCATTGAAATCTCGAAATTCTTCTCTTCACCTCGTTTCAATAAATCTTCTCAAGGCCATCAATTTTTTTGAACCTCATTTAAGTCTATGAATAGAAAGCTTTCTTTCGACAACCAACCATCATTAGAGATTGGCATTTATTGGATGCTTCATTTCTAATAGATCCATTTGCTTTCTAGTTTGAGAAAGAGCTATGCTACGTACAGTTTTTGTTGGGGCTTGCGTGCGCATTAAATGGGTGTTTATATCATTTCTTCTACAATTTTGACCAAATGTCAAAAATGCCCCTCACTCTATCTTCCCTCCCTTTAGCAATTCGACATAACTCTTCCCTTTGATTCTTATCTCTCTTCCCATAACAAGGCCCAGCATGAAATTCCAACGCAGTCGGCCACTTTTCGAGCTCCATTCGGCACAATCGACGTCATCTTCTCCTCCACAGGTCGTCAACCATGTAAAACCTCTACCTCTGAACGAACCTTCTTTTTTTGTTGTATTTTTTTTAAAGTTCTTTTATTTGGTAAATGGAAGCATATTCTATAATACTGGATAATTTGTAAAGCCATAGGATGACCAGGATGTACATAAAGTAAATCAAACATCACACTATTCCTAACCTTCTCTTCCTCCAGCATAAACTAGATTGAAAAGAAGCACACTTGAGCATTCAAAGCATGAAAAATAAAATACCATCTTTATCAGGCTTTTCATTGATGGTAATAGCCCTAATAACCCAATAAATTATATCCATCCACAGTGCTTGAAACTACAAGATATGAACCTAATTACAAGCTAAGTGCCGCCCAATTTAGCAAAATAAATTGATTGATTTATGCATTTGGAGGAAATTAATGATGCTCATCGACAAGAGTCAATAAACTAGTTTACCATGAAACAAGCCATAAAAAACAATAACTTTTTCAAGCTTCTTTGTTGTAGCAAGTAACTTCTTCTCATCAATGAATGGCTGCTTGACAACACCCTATTTTCCACAACAGACACCCAATATAACTTCCATCACTTTGTCAAATGAACAAAGAAAAAAGTATCAAATCCATATAGTAAAAGGCAAGAAACTACTTGCCATGCAAAGTGCTTGCCATTCATATCAACCTCAAAATCTGTCCCAAAAAAAGCCTTATTAATATTGAAAGAGATATATAATTTACCAATTAAACTATGTAACAGCAATCTTACATAAGGATAGAATTGGATGATAGGTGATGTGGGGCCAGTCATCAATTTTCTGTATTTTTCTTGCAGAGCACTTGAACTGTAACATGAAAGTATCAGGCTTACCCACCACTATAGGCAGCAGTAATAAAAATAACTCAATAAATTAATTTTCAAAAAAAAGAAGGGGGAAAAAAAAAACCTTGCTGCTAGTAGTGTTCCCATGAGCTGATCAAAGGGTTTAAAAGGCTCCCCCAAGAAAAAAGTAATTTCTAAATCAGTAAGATCTTTGAGATCAGAAACTAAAGGAGCATATTGGTAGGGATAAAATCTTAGAGAGTAGTAGATAGATGCAAATTCGAAGCTCAATGGTTGCGAATCAAATTTACACGAGGTTGAACCTTAATTGATTGTTAATCAAGAATGGGTTTCATAGATTTGGGGCTTCAAAAGAGGGAGGGATGGTCGTGAATTGAGGTAGGGATTTCGAAGCTTAATCGGTTCAATAATGGGTTTCGAAGAATCGGGGCTTCAAAAGAGGGAAGGAGAAGGGTTAGGGTTTCAATGCTTCTGATCCAGAGGGTTTCATCTCTCTTGCAATGAAATGAGATGAAACGAATTGTTTCACTTTGTGTGCATGCAGTCCCTATTCGGGGACTGCATCCAAAATTTCTCAAATAGCGCTACAAGCCCAACAAGGCCCAAAAGCCTTGTCTTCCATTTTTACACTTCTAATTGAAACGTACATACACCATACCATCGGTTTTCCTCTAGCCCAAGAAGTACTGACACCCCTACGACAATAATTAAACTTCTAGCTTGGGTTAAGAGTATTAATCAACTTAAACATGATTAGTGACCCCTAAACCATGTTTTGAGCTTAATTTTCATTTTAATTATTTCCCAGATTTTTTATCTGAGCTTTTTGATTTGCATCATTATTAGATCAAATTAGAAGTTTAGACTTGACCCAACACATGTCAATGGAAGCATAGACATGGCAATGCCCAAATCACCACAATCAGCACACATATGCACCTTTATGTGCATTGCACCAAATCAGCCCCCTAGCCCACGCCATTTTCACCATTTTCTCAAGGGAGATTTGACTATTCACACCTCATCTCATCCTCTTTGGTTCTGTTTTTGCATTGGGTGGAATTCCTCCTAGAAACCAAACCAAAATCCAACAATTCCCTTAGGAAAACTAGTTGGAACCAAACCGAGTCTCATGGTGTTTTGGTTTGATATTTTTTGCTCTTCTTTGAGCCAACACCACATACCACCTCCCTTTCCCTCCAATACCCATGAGCCCTCAAAGTCATCATGAAGTCTCGACCAAATTCTCCCTCAAGCCAAACACCACAAACTGAAGGGCATCAAGCTTGTTTCACTCAGCAACCTCACCCTTTTCCATGAGCTGCACACACTTGAGCACTTGGTAGCCAATCCTCCACCTTCCTTCACCTGAGAAAGCCTTTAGAAAGTGTCATGATACTTGCACAAATCAGCCATGGAGATTAAAAAAAAGTGATGCAAGCAAGAGATGAAAATCTGTCCAAATTTTCATATTTCTACCTAATGGCATCATGGCTGCATGACTTCATGCCTTGTTTTTTTGTTTTTTTCTCTTTTTCTGCACCATGGTACCACCTGCACCCACATAACTCAATGCAACACCTGAAAATGAAGAAATGATGGAGGTTTGAATACTATTCACCGGCACAAGTGATGACACAAGCTAGAACTGGCATCACCCCTCTCCATCGCCCACTTCAACCAATCCCACGCTCCCTCTTCATTCAAAGCCAACGTCCCCCTCCCCTCTTGAAGCCTATAAATACCTTCCTCACTTCCTCATTTCTCCACACCTCTCCTCCAAGCCTCCTCTTGAATTCTTGAGAGCATTTCTCCCCCTTAGTGTGCAAGAGAGTGAAACTGAGTGAGAGTTTGTTTGAGTATTCTTGAAGTGAGTGTGTTTGAGAGTTTTAAGGGCCACGACTTTTGTAAGTATTCTTGCTTATCCTTTTTTTAAGTGTTATAATGATGTGTTAAGTTTCAATTTATATCATTATAATGAGGTTTGCTTTGATTTAATTGAGGAATTACCATGCTCAGTTCAAAACTGGGTCAATTGGGATCTCTGAGTTCATAAATTGTTTTTAACTTGAATTTTAGCTACGGTTTGTCTTAAAATAATTTTTTATGATTCAAGAATGTCTTAGGATGAATCTTTAAGATTTAATTTTGAAGTTAGAAATATGCCATGAAAGGCTTTGAATCTATCTTGTGTTGATCATCCAAGCATGTGTTGGTTTTGACTAGTTTTTATGGTTAACTTATGGAAGTTTTGATTAATTTACCTAGGCTTGAATAATATGCATTTAGAAAAGCCTTGTGATTGGTATAATAATTAAAATGCATGATCTGATTAAGTTTTTGAAACATCTCTTGGTGGAATAAAGCTAGAAACATCATGCATGCTTAATGAATGATTTAATAGTGATTAAGGTCTTGAGCCATGTTTAAGTGTAGGGATGAACTTGTATGATCTGAAATTAAAATTTTAATTTGTCATTAAGGTTATTAGTATTCATGGCACTTGATGAAATGAGGTACACAAGCATCCATAGGGGTTAATTAGTTGAAGTCGCACTTAGGCATTAATGGAATGCATGCCACGGGTTGGGTGTGATTAGCATAGTTGCAATTTTATTCTTAAAATTATAAAGGCATAGATGGTTTTAGAACATATAAAATATGTTGTTTATGAAGTTTGGTTAATTTTGAGGCTCATTTGCAAATAGTGAAAATTTAGGGCTTGGTGGCAATTTTGGAAAGTTTAGGGATATTGTTGTAAATATCCATTTTCTGAACCCTTTTGATTTTAAAAATCTTCCTTAGAAGCTCAAATCTTAACTTAGTATAAACTTGTTTACAACCACTACAATTTTTCAAAACTTGGACAATTTGTAAGTTGACCTCTAACTTAAACTTTGATAATTTATTTATGATTTATTGATAAATGACACATTCATGATATAAATGTTATTTGAGCATGAAACATCATATTATATGATAAATTGAGTACATGACTACTTTCTTACATGATGTGCAATTTCTCATCATTTGAGCCATTTTTTTTTATAAAAGTGTCATTTTCACATGAAGCATAATTATAAACGCATGTCATGAAAAATGTTTTCAAGTATAGCATGAAAACTTAATTTTTTTTCATGACCCCAAAGGCTAGGATGAGAATTTATCCTAGTGTGACTCCTTTGTCTACTCTGGAGAGAGTAAAAATGAAGTGATAACCCCTAGGTTGACGAAAAATAGTCAACGGGTTTCGAATGGGTTCTTTTTAAAGAACGCCAAAGTGAAGTCAAAATTTTATGACACCTAAGGCTAGTGGGTGTATATGTTATGATGTTAAGATAATGTTATGTTATGTTACCAATGCATTGAGAACGAGTTTGCAAACAATGTAGTTTCAACATGAGTTGTACTACGGTCATTAGCAAGTACTCACAATATATATGGAGAACTATGTTAATACCATACGTTATGATGTTAATGTTAAGCTGAACGATGATGAAATGTTATGTTTTTTAAAGTTAAATTGAAAAATATTCTCTGTAAAAAAATATGTCTCAAAGTTTTTCTAAAAAAGTTTAGAAATCTGGATGGGAGAAAAATGCTCTAATTTTTAGCATAACATGCATTTCATAGATATAATTTATCATGCGTAATTTATCTTTGTGCACGTTGGTTGTGTAACTTACTGAGATTTCAAGTAAATCTCACCCCTTGTAGACCCACTAACCTTCCTCTCAGGATGATAGAAGTTGTATTAGGACTAGACGAGGAAGGATAGGATGGACTAATGGATCCGATTGATTGAAGAGGAGATGAACCTCAATGGAAGATTAGATCTTATTTTAATGTTCGTAGCTCTAACTCTTCATACCTTAGAACATATGAAGGAACTGATCTAATCATGAAGATTTATTATTTAAGTATTTTGTACTGAGAATATGCTACCTTATCGTTTGAACTCATGATGAATATTAATGCTATTAGGATATTTTAGATAATTCTGGCATCAGTTATAATTATTCATTCTTATTCCACTGCGATTATTTTATACTGCTAGCTGCATTCTAGGATGCATTTGCGTATTAATTGTCATGAACGGAGGTATGTAATCTTGTGTTGCACGTCTCGATGCTCTAAGTCTCCATTACATTCCAAGAGGGGGTTTGGGGGCGTCACACATTTCGCAACACTTTGTGCCAAACCACACAACAAAACATCAATAAGTGTTGGGATGGAGTTGCACCAGAACCAATCCGATGAAAACCAAAACATCCCGAACGGGACGGTAGAAAGGGAGTCGCAATTCATTTGAGAACATCATGGGAAAGAGAGCCACCTTCTCAATGAATCCCTTTGAGTCCACGATCCCTGCCTAGACTCCCGAATCTCTAGGCTAATATAATCGGATATCCCAAACGAGTTGGGCACGGTGTTGATGTCTGCTTGGGAAGTAGATGCAGATCGATGGTACCCCTTAAAATACTACAAAGCATCATGGGAAACATGAAGCACCTTTGGGGCCTGTCCTCTTAGGCGTTGAGCTATACAAGAAGACAGGCAAGTGCGAGTAAGGAAGAGATAACATTGAATTGGTAGAAGGGGAAGAGTTGATGATTTGGGCTTGGAATATAAAGGGGACTACTAAGCTAATTGGATAGATTTAGATACAAAAATGACTGGTGTCAAAGATGGTGGGAACCAAGGGCAAGACCCATAACTCCCGTCGCATGATTGGAAGTGATGGACGATAATATGCACATTATCCCATACATGGAAGCATGGGCAGTTGCGAACAAGTGTCACGGGGGAGGTTGGAGACGTTATTGGACAAAAAAAATGATACATAATTCACGCCATTGACATTGCAGGAATTGGTTGGGTAACTAGAAATGATATTTCTCGCTTTTCTGAGCCTAGGCCTAAGCCCATAAAGCCTCTAGGCCTAAGGTATGAGTGTGCCCAGCCTGGCCCAACCTCCTACGAGGGAGGCCTGGGTTATAGCAGATGCGGATAGGGCCCCACCCGAATCTCACGTGAAGAGGACATTCCATGTTAAATGCGCCAGCATGGCACTCCAGTGGAGAATCTTGACAGAATATCCAGTTGTGGACAAGGGGCTGCAGCATTGAATGTGATCTTATGGCAGTCTGAGTGGACAAGACCCCTATGAGGAGGGAAAGGGTGGCAACAAGAAGGAGGTTACACACTCGATCACTCTGGATGACTTTTTTGGACACTTTTCTTCCCTTTGTTTTTTTCTTAGAGATTCTAAGTTTGGCATCGAAGGTGACATGTTCGTACCCTGCCACCCTTTCTTTCACCATCGCAGGTACCCGGAGCACTATCGTAGCTGGTGGTTACAAAACACGCATTAACAGATATTGGGAGAGAGACAAGACCTTAGGTTTCTCGAAGTCAATGAACCAACTTAGCATGTCAGTGAAAACAAAAATATGTAATGTAGCAGCCCTTCCTGCACCTCGACTTGCCTGGGCAGGGGTAGTGATATTCTTCATGGTGGCCAAAAGTTGACACGTGGTATTGATGTCTTGTGTTAATTTGACCATTAATTTGCTAACAAAAAATTAATAGATGACTTAATTGCGAGCTTTTTAAAGTTCATATCAATTTTACAAAAGTTGCAAACTAAGGACTCGAGTTACAAAAACATAAAAACTCGATTTGCAATTAAACCTTATATGATTTCCAAGTGTTAAATCACCCCCAATTTTTTATACTTTCTTAAATTGTTATGTTAGCTGTTAGGGGGGATTTTTGTCATAGGCCCACAAGGGCTCTCAAAGCCCAAGCCCACCAAGGGGGCTTCTTCACTGGAGGACAAGATAGGGGAGAAAGCAGGGGGTACATGATAAGGAAAGAAATGAAAGGAAGCAATGTCAGGCTTACAGGTAAGGAATGTGGGAAAAGAGGCGAGGTAAGGTGACATGATATAAAGGAAGGGAAAGAAATAGATAAAATGAGGGATAGACGACTAAGGGGGGGCTTCGGATGGACTCTTGGCCAGACTTTGGAAAGGCTTCTCGGGAAGGCTTCTTTAACCTTCAGACATGGTATCCTGCGATAATGTCTAGACCAGGAAGAATGATTATAAATCTACTGTACAGTAAGAATAAGAGACCCGGAGAGACTATAAATCAAGCTTATTTAGTGGATTTTCCCTTCCCCAAACCCCCGTGGATGTAGGTCTAGTGTCGAACCACATAAATCCATGTGTCTATTTCTCTCTATTTTCCCTGCACTTGTATATTGTTCACCACCAAGGCCACGAGCATGGACTCCGTATGGCCGCACCAGATCAGCCAGGGGCTTACACAACCTCGTCCAAGCCCAGCAACCCTGGGCCCACATATCACTGACCTTGGCCCAACGACCGCCTCGGCGTGCCGGGGGGGGGGGGAAGGGATCCTTCTCCTCTTCCGGTCTATTGATGAAAATCAATCACACGTTAACAGTTGACGCCATCTATGGGATTGAGTTACTTTTTACACCGGAAAGAGGAAGAGGGAAGACTTCTTGGCCTGCTCAATAATCTCCAAAGAACGGATGAAGCTCTCCAGATAAGTATTCCCGATTTTTCTCACTTTTATTTTTATAAAAAATATCACTGCAGAAAAAAAAGGGCTGCGTGAGCTTCCTTAGTTGAACGCATTGTACCTTTTCATACGCACAGAGCACTCAGGCCGGGGATTGTGAGCCGGGCATTGTGCACTTAAATGCATAGTACCAGGGCCACGTGGAAACCATGCATGGCACAGTGCCATTCATGAGTCTTCACAAGTGTACCCGAGGAGCCTCGTGATAGCTTGCTGCAAGGTCCAACAGCCCACCTGTAGCCACCGCGTGGGCCCCCAGCAGGCATAGCGTGGTCCCTCCCCCAAGGGGCCATGCACGACGATTAGGTTGAGAATACCATGTGGGAGGCATACAGCACGGAGGGAGCTCGCGGCTTTCTACCGCGAGTTGTGATGACTTGCCGGCCGTCCACTCTCGACTGCCAACAGTTTCTGGCATGGACCCAAGTGGCCCCAAGTCCGCGGGGGCTATGGGCGGTGTACTCTGTGCACCCCACCCTTTGCACATGGGCAATAGTCACGCCTGTCAACAGCATGACCGAGGGAAGGCACTGGCAGCCACCATCTGGCCCCCTAGCATCGTCGTCTACCTGAATGAGCATGAGATGAACTGGAGGAATGCTGCGAGCTCACGGCTTCACAGCCATGAACCTCACGAAAGGGACCAACAGCCACCAGGTGGCCTGCCGGTGTTCCCTGTCCAGGCCAAGGTAGCCTCCATCCACGGAGGCCTTACGTATCCCGACAGGAGGGTGCACGTCGCAGTGCACCCGTGAGATTCCTCGGATCAGCCCCGCCATGGTACTATAGGGGAGCTAGCGGTGTCAAGGTGGTCACCGGCAGCTTCTGGGTCTGTCATAACCCTCTCCATCCATGGGTGGAAAATAGGACACCAAGTTTGCAACCCACTATGCACCACAAAGGAACACACTGACTGCGTGAAGAATTCATGGATAGCGCAATGCGCCCCTCGGTAGACGTCATAGGCAGCATAGTGAGCTCGCTGGACCATCACGGGAAGAAGTTCGTAGACAATACCAAGACCCACGAGGAGAGCACATGGGCATAATCATTGAGAAGACCCAGTGGTAGTGTGAACAATACCCACCGTGAGGAGCTCTGAGAAATGCAAATACCCACGAAGACAGCATGCGAACAACAAATTGATCTCCGTGAAGCCTCGCGGGCAGTGTTGTGAAATTTCGTGAGTGTACGAAATTGTACCAAGTAATATAATGATAAGAAAGATGTTAAACCCACAAGGACTATTTACCTATTAACTATTGAAATTGTTCTAATTTTAAGTTATTTGAAAATCAAGAATAGTGGTGGATTTTGAATTAGAAAAACAGCAACAAATTAAATTAAATTAACAACTATAGAATTGACCAAACACTTGAAAAGAAGAAGATTTCACCCAAGAAGAAAACACTAAGGCATCCGACTCACCTAACCAATTCAATCCCAAATCCTAACCATATAATCAATCAATTATCATCCTATTTGATGATGAAATATTCTAACTTATCTAGGACCATCTCTCGAGTAGAATTAGAATTACTCAACCTACAATAACTCACGATATGTATATGCAAATTTAAAAGCATTTGAGCATTAAGATTATAATATTTCACATAAAAGCTGCACAAATCATGTTGGCACATACCTGTCTTTCGTTCAATTCATGGCATACATCATACGAAGCTAAACTACATACATCATTTCTCGAATTAACATGCACAACAAATCATTCAACTATTGGCCAAATAATTGAAGGCATTAAACTCAATGATGTATACTCAAAAGGAATGATAAAATTGTGATCACAACGAAATAAGATTCGGGATTGTCATGGAGAGCCTTAGTAATAGAAATTAGTTTATAATCTAATCAAAACAAACCATAATAATTATGGAATTCATAATGAGAATTATACAAAGAGAAGATTAAAGAAGAGAAGATTAAAGAGTTAAGAAGGAAACTCTATGTAGATCAAGAATCTCTATCGTTGATGAACTCTAATTCTGTAGATTTTTGACCTCATGCTTGAAGTGCCATTTTTTCCCTGAAGATATTCATTTTTGGCCCTCCCTTAAACATGAAAGTTGTAGGTTTGTATCTCAGATTTCCGTGGACACCAAGATTTCCCTCATTAGAGTTTTCTACAAGAAGTTATGCTCTAAATACTGAATGGTATTTAAGGAATTCTGCAGTTTTGTGACTTTTGAATTGATGCTCCCTTTTCGCCTTCTAGATATTTTTTTTTGGCCAAGGATTTATACAAAAGTTTTAGAATTTTTTCTTGGCTTTCTGTAGACACCGAAATTATTCTTATTGGAGTTTTCTAGAAAAAGTTATCCTCTAATTACCGAAGGGTACTTCAGGAATTTCGAGAACTGAATGTTCCTATTCTCTTGATGACTTCTTAAATTTATTTATTCCTAAACAAAAATAAACAAAATAAATAAAAACTCTAATAAATAAGAAAATTAAACACAAACTAGCATAAAATTAAGAATAAAAGTATGAAAAAACTTATATAGAAATTAAGCACATTAGGCAGCGCGTGTGGAACCACCATGAAGGCTCGTAGGCAACGCGAGTGGGACCCATACGAAGGCTCGCGGGCAGTGCATGTGGAATCCACCAAGAAGACTCGCAGGCAGCATGAGGGACACCCTCATGAAGTCTGGCAGGTAGCACAAGTAGTATCACCATGAAGGCTCGCGGGCAACGCGAGTGGAATCCTCACAAAGGCTTGTAGGTAGCGTGAGTAGTACCACTATGAAGGCTCACGGGCAATGATAGTAGTATGGCAATGAAGGCTTGCGGGCAGCGCCAGTGGAACCATCACGAAGGCTAGCAGGTAGCGCGAATGGTACCACCATGAAGGCTAGAGGGCAGTGCGAGTGGAACCACCACAAAGGCTTGCGGGCAGCACGAGTGAGACCATCACGAAGACTCACAGGTAGCGCGAGCGAGACCACCACGAAGGCTCGTGCGCAGCGCATGTGATGCCACCGTAAAGACTCACGGGCAACACGAGTGGGACCACCATGAAAACTCTCAGGCAGTAGTACCATCATAAAGGACTTGTCGGCCAGAACACCCCACCACAAGCTTAGTCCCCACCAAGTGCAAGCGGGCAGGTGACATCAGCTGCCATACTCAAACCAGGGGCAACCCCATTTCAGAGGAAACAAAAAAAGAGAGAAGAAGATAAACATAGAAGTGAAGCAAAGCAAGGAGGAAAAGAAGTAACATTCAGTAGCGGTCAATTTTAGTCAAGCAAAAAGTCGGTTGTGGCAGCTAAAATACTCTGGTTTGTTTTCCTCAAAACTTGTGCTAATTCTATTTTTGGTAACGTAATTGCTACTTGTGATACGGAACTCTAACTATACAGTCCTACTTGGAATCAGGCCACACACTTAGCATGGGAAAGCTCCCTTAAGGGAATGAACGAAGGCTCCCCTAAGGGAATGACGAATCTCCCCAGAGAAAATACACCTTGCACGGGAAAGCTCTCCTAAGGAAATGAACGAACCTCCCTCAAGGAAACACACCTCACATGGGAATGCTCTCGTAAGGGAATAAACGAACCTTCACCTAGGAAGTGCACTTCGCGCAAGAAAGCTTGCCTGAGGGAATGAATGAACCTCCCTCGAGGCAATGCTCCTCGTGCAAGAAAGCTCCTGTAAGGGAATGAACGAAGGCTCCCCTGAGGGAATGATGAACCTTCCCCGAGCGACGCTCCTTGTGCGAGAAAGCTCCCATAAGGGAGTGCTCCCCTGAGGGAATGACGAACCTCCCCCAAGCAAATGCACCTCACGCTAGAATGCTCCTGGGCGCGAGAAAGCTTCCTTAAAGGAATGAATGATCCTCCCTCGAGGCGATGCTCCTCACAAGGGGAAAGCTCCTGTAAGGGAATGGTGAACCTCCCCTGAGGCCACACTCCTAGCATAGGAAAGCTCCTGTAAGGGAATGAATGAAGGCACTCCTAAGGGAATGACGAACCTCTTCTAAGGCGACTCTCTTGGTGCTGGAAAGCTCCTATAAGGGAGTGCTCCCTTGAGGGAATGACGAACCTCCCTTGAGAAAATGCATCTAGCGCAGGAATGCTCCTGGGCGCGGGAAAGCTCCTCTGAGAGAATGGTGAACCTCCTCCGAGGCGAAGCTCCTCAAGCGGGAAAGCTCTTGTAAGGGAATGCTAACCTCTCCCTCGGTGGAGTGTGAGACTACCCTTATCAATCGTGAAGACCCTGGAGTCCCACCTCCCCAAATAGACAAGACAAGTTGGTAGTTGTCAAATAAAATATATGTATATCTGGGCTCTGATTTTGCAGTATGTACGAGGGGAATTTGGGAGAGCCCGGCTTACGTGCTGCTAGATCCCCTCTCGCCAAGCGCGAGGGTCATCGGGGTGCGCATTACCTTACCACGTGGCCTCTGTCAGAGAATTTGGGCGAGCCCTACCTTAACGGGCCACCCGGTAACCTTTGAGGATTCATAGCAAGTTTAGCCTCAACGCGCTGCTTAGCTATCTCCTTCTTATCTCGCCAGGACGACCTATGTGGTCGCACTTCACACGGTCGACCCCATGTCCCGCCTAATCCCAGCAGAAATCTTTATTACTTATTTCTCTACGTACTTGGACAAATCAGTTCAGATGCATATTTCATCTTTGAAGATTCTCATGGTTGGCTTTTGAGCAAAATTTCCCTTAAGAATCGCGGGCATCTATTAGGAGCGATTTTTGTCATAGGTCCACAAGGGTCATTAAAACCCAAGCCCACCAAGGGGGCTTCACTAGAGGACAAGATAGGGGAGAAAGGAAGGAGTACGAGATAAGGAAAGAAAGGAAAGGAGGCAATGTCAGGTTTACAAGCAGGGAATGGGGGAAAAGACGTGAGGTAAGGTGCCTTGACAAAAAAGGAAAGGAAAGAAATAGATAAAAAGAGGAGGGACAGACAACCGACGGGGGGCTTCTGATGGACTCTTGGCCAAACTTCAGAAAGGTTTCTCGGGAAGGCTTCTTCAACATCTAGACATGGTATCCTGCGATAATGTCCAGACTGGGAAGAATGATTTATAAATCTACAGTACAGTGAGGATGAAAGACACTAAGAGACTGTAAATCAAGCTTATTTCATTCATCAACTACTAGAACAATTACAATGGAAGGGCTACAGCATAACAGCGAGAAACCATGCAAAGAGAAACAAAAGTTAAAAATAGCTCAAAAGTCCAAGTCAGACCCGATGGGCTACGACGCCATTGGAAATAGGGCTCGACGGGGTACGGTATCATCAGCAGAAAAAGGCAGGGACTCCCGAGGTCCAATCAGCAACTCCAGAAAGGCACCATCATAGAATTGTAGAAGGGAAGCAAGACAGAAATTGACTCAAAGGGGGGACTCGGTCAACCCAAACTTTGTAGACTCCCTCGAAGAGCAGGGGTGACAAAGAATTCGCGTTGAAGGTAAGACCCACCGCAATCGCAACACCCCCCCTTCCCGGGGTGGGACGGGTCTTCTCTCCTACTCCTCCCTGGGCTGGAGAGGAAGTGCCTGGGTCTGAGTAGACTCAGAACGCCAGGAATCTCCTTCGATAATCTAGCTGGGGAGGGAAGCCCTGCTCTCCCAAATGCAGTGGCAACCTGGGATGTAATGAGGAACAGTGAACTGCATGAGGAGTCCTGAGGTAGAGAAACCCATTGAAAGGCCTACCCGTGAGGCTGGGGGCACGCCTACTTTTCAAATCATCTCCTGGTAATGAAGAGTGACACAACTTTCTGAAGGGCATCTGTTGGAGGTTCAAGGGAATTGCCACGCACATATCTCCGCAAAAGCTCACTACAGGATCTGGCATCACAAAGCCGGCCCTGAGCCAAAGTGCCCATCAAAGTCAAGAAGGGCCAACATGAGCACAAAAGGGAAGAAGGGGAGACATAATTTTGGAACACTTGAAGAGCAGGAGGGGAGAATTTATGGCAAATAATGAAGATGGGGAGGCTCTATACAGGCTGGGAATGATGGCTCGCCTCCCGAAATTCATGGTGCATGCATGTTTTGGGGTTCTTTCAGATATGACGTGAATCTCACAGAAAAATCCCGCATAGAATACTTGTCATGCATGGAGAAACGTTACCCACACCATAAAGGCAGGACAACCAACGGGTGCGCAGTTAATTAATAACTATTCAAAATCCTCCCAAATCTACAAAAGGGACGTTAGACATTAACCCATTCTCTCAAGAAGACTAAAAGTCAGATACGACAATAAAGGCAGAACGGTAGAATTCAAAGCATCCCCTTGAAATGGAAGACACTACGAGCGAATAGCAGAGGAACAATGTGAAATGAGAAGTTAGAGCGTTGGGAGATGATCAAGGCGTAAAGAAGATATATTATTAATTCGTTTACAAAGGGACATGTGGCTTCCATCAGTACTACCAACGCTGCTTGGAATACAAACAAAAAAAATAATAATAAGAACTACGACATTAAAGGGGATCAAGACGGGGAAGCTCTCGGCTCTTCTGCGGGGTCAGAGGAGCCCGTCTCGGCAGAGTCTAGCTTGCGCCCGGGGCCAGCAAGTTGATCCTCAAAACTCCCTCCCCTTGCGCTAGTGACAACATTCCCCCCGTGAGGGAGACCAGCTGGATCGTCGTCTTCCTAGAGGAAAGCATCCGGAATCATCTCCCGCCCTAGCTCACTAGCATGGTTAAGGGCCGTGGCATCAAGCTCAAGGTTCTTGAAATCTACCACCCGCAAATGTGCCTCCAACGCCTTTGAACTATCCTGAGGATTGAGGATGATGTAGTCGTGCATCCTCTCCAAGCCCTCCAACTACCCGTGAGACCATGCTTCATCATGGACATAGAGAGCCTTGCCCAACTGTTGACTCAACCTCGTGGCCACCTCTTGCACCTGCGATAGGTCGCTGCGCAAGTCTTGATAACTGCATCCTGACCAGCAATTCTCTTATGGGCCACCCCAGGTTAACTAGTACTTCCTCTTCATGGATCCTGGCCACAGACAACAAGGCCCCACAGTCCTCCTCAATGGCCGATAGGGTAGAGCGCTCCTCCCCCAGCATCTTAATCCGGCTGAAGTGGAAGTTTTGGAGGCCCTTCAACTCCTCATTCTCCACCTGGAGAAGGTCCTGCGACTCTTGGAGCTTACTAAGCGACTCATGCCCAATCTCTGGCCATGGTCAACTCCGCCTGTAAGCATCTTCGCCTCTCCCTCTCCTGCTCCACCGCAGACTGAAGGCCCTGTATCTCATCTTTTACAACCTCTCGGCCACCTACAATACACTTGACCAACACTCTGACTCCCTGTGCGGGCTCTAGGGTTAGAAAGAAAGGATAGCAAACCTAAGAACAAAAAGAGAAGAGAAGAAACGTAGGATGCAAGGTGGACAAAGAAAGAAAGACCTTAGAAAGAAGTTTTTGAAGCTGCTCCACCTCTCGGTCTATAGCATGGTCCTCCCGCAGAGCCTCGCCTGCTAGTTCTAGAGGAACAGCTTCACTCGCGGTCTCCAATGTATTTACTTCCCCTCTTGGGGGCCTGGCCAACACGTCCTCACTGGGCCGACAGCTTGGGGAAGCAAAGGTGCCATTGCTCGCCGATAAGACAGGGTGAGCTACAGCCGATAAGCAAAGGTGTCCGCCCCCATCCCACTCCGGGGGACTTACCGCTCTCGCCACTGCTTTTCCAAGACTCGGTGGGGTATGAGTTAAAGGCGCGGCCAGTGCGCCTACTCCAAGGCACGAAGAGGTGGAAAAGCTACACTCATCCCTCAGCTGCCCTTCTCCAGATCCGTTAGCATCTTTAAAGACCTCCGGCCCGATCTGAACGGCAGCAAGCAAGCCCTCACACGCTACTACGATGTGTCCAAAATTAGAGACACATTAATTAGCAGGTCCCAAATCCACCCCGGGGTGGCCCGAAACTCTTTCGAAGTCAAAAAATTCCACCAGGGATCGGGAGGTGGATGATGGGGAAGGGGAAATTTCTACCTTCAGCTCTAGAGGAGGTTCCACAACCCGAGTCTAGTGAGGTGCCTTGTCCAGAAGGGCACCCCAAAAGTGCATGCTAACCACGTTCGCCCTTTGCGAGATGTCTGTCACCTTCACTGAGGTACATGGGCCCCTGCAGCTAGGATCCCTCACGGGGGCAGCAAGGGGAAGGGACATAGAGGTTGTGCTCAGGCCTAGCAACTCCTCGGCGTCGAACTGGCATCGAGGAAAAAGAAGAAGGGCCGACCGTTTCCTCAGGGCCAGGATGAGCTACACTTGCGGTCCGTGGAGCCAAGGCCTTCGAAAACATCTGGACATCCACCCTTGGCTCCGAACGGATCCTCTTCCCCTTATCTTCGGGAGAGGAATCCTTAGCCCCCTTCCTCAAAGAAGGTGGCGACGAGTCGATGGCAACATCTCGAGCAGAGGGGGTGACATGACCCAGAGGAAGAAGTAAAGCGGCCAAATTGTCTTCTCCAAGGAGAACCTCGGAATGGACTAGGAGTGGGTGTCAGGCTGCCCAATCCTGCATGATCGTGATGCGGTGTATCTCGGCCAGAGTAGCAATAGGGAGCACCGCCTTGTCACTTGGCACTACTCCCCAAGAAGCTTTTATCAGGAATTCAGCTTAGGAAATCTGTCCCACCGGGAATTCCCACCCTTGATTGGCCAAGAAAAGGAATTTGTCGGTCCAGTCTGAGACCTTGCGGTATCTCGACTCCAGCATGACCAAGGTGGGCGCCATTCCCCTTAAACTGTAAATTTCCCACGTACCTCTTTTCACATGGTGAGTCAGGAGGAACTCACGGTAAGTGAGGTCGGCCGGACTTCGACAAGGCCCGTCACCACAGTACGCAATAGTACATCAAAATCCGCCAAGCGTTTGGATGAAGCTAGGCTTGCGCTAGTCCCAAATAGTATAGAATTTCACGGACAGGGTGAGGAAAAGATAATCTCAGCCCGTAGGAAAACATGTTGGGGAAGAGGGCAACCTGTGCTGCCAAGCCATCAGCATTCACAGCCCCTTCACGAGATCTGGGAACCTCCAAGATCACCGAGTCTGGAATCTGGTAGGTTAAGGCCAATGACTGAAGGAAGGCCGAACTGGCCTCAGAAGGCCAGAAGCGATCGGCAAACCCAGGCTTCGATGAGCCGACCTCTGGGTGGCGCTCAGAGCTAGCCAGGTTGATGGATTTCTACAAAGCCATCGGGGCAACGAGATCTGAGTTACGTGAGGAAGGCACGAAGTTAGGGGGAGAGGAGACAATGGGAACAACGAAGATACAAAGGTAGAAGGGGGTACTCACACGCCACGGATGGGAAAGAGGATCAAATTTAAAGGCACAGTATAGTCGCACAGTCATAGAAGGGAGGTAGTGTCTGATAGCCTACCTTGCAGGGTATGTGAAGTGACGGGCACCGTATTAATACCTCGAGAATAGTAATGGCAGAATCGGCATCAGACACGTGGAATGATCAACCCTCTAGTGCCGCCACTCAGTAGCGAGGAAGGAGGCTGACAACAATGAACAAAAGATTGTAGAAATTCCCATTGAGTTAGCTCGAAGAAAATTGGCGGGGTAACTGTTTGGGAGAATTTTCGTTAGAGACCTAAAGCCCATGCTGACAACCCCAAGCCCATCATCTTCCCCCGGCCCCAGGAGTCAAGATGTCACAGATCAAAACCCGCAAGGGACCCCCCTAGCAGCTTGGAGTGGACCCCTGACCCGTATGGGTCGGAGGCAACCACCCGCGTTGAGATGGGAAGTTGCTGGAATAGTGCGGGAAATCTTGGTCGGAGGAAATGGAGAGAAACATGCCAAGAAGAAGGGATGGAATTGAGCAGTAACGCTAGAAGACCATGCCGCATTAAATGAAAATACCAAGAGACCACGCCGCATTAAAGACAGCATGGTGGTGGAGGCTTCGAGAGATGCCTTCCTCTTCCCCAAAACGCAGGGTGGCCTCCTGACTTGAGGAGCCGAGTATAAAGGAAAGCCCAGGATTATGAGATAAGGGGATCGATTCATGAAAAAACACTATAAGTCTTAAAAGCTTTCTCTGGAGAAGAAGACTAACTTAGGTATCAGAGGCTTCTCGGGCAACCGAGAGCCACTCCTTTCCTTGTTAAAAGACACTGACTGAGCAAAGGCCCGGATCGCTAAGCAACTCAGCCCAAAGGCATACGAAACACGACGTTAACATATGATAAATTGATAATGTTGGTTGATTGAATTTATTTTTTTCTAGATTCTGCAAGAAGTTCATATTTTGAGATTTTAAATCAAGATTTAAAGAGTAAATTAAAGGAAAAAATAGCTTGTAATAAAGTAATAATAAAAGAAGTATAAGGGTATCATTACTATATATAGATATATATATTATAAGTTATGGCCATTGGCTGCTAGTTGTCCTATATGAGTGCCAGCGGGGTGACTATGTAGCCAACCCATCCCTACCTAACTCGCTCTGCCTGTCCTTATTAACTTGGCAAACAAATTTTTTACCCTTCTCGTCCACAAATCTAGTCTAAACAACCATTAACCGGGCATCAAAAGTTCCAAGTGATGTCGATGGATATATATGCTTGAATACACATGAGAAGACGGCTAGGAGAAGATATTAGGGCTTTCTTTTTTTTTCCTTTTCTTTTTTTATATATAAGCAAGCAAGGTAGACAAATACCATGATATAACTATTATTTGTGAATATAAACACTAGTATATCATAATCAAATAAAATTGCTCTACTATTATTGGATGACTTGTAATTTAACTGGTATGCTCTCCCTTTAAATGTTATAGAGGTAGTGGTGGCGACGGCTTCAGAGAAACGAAAATGAGACTACTCTATTTTACGTGAGGTGAGGGAGAAGAGTCTTAGGATCTATTGAGGGGTGCTGCAACGAGGGGCATTGGGGGTGAGGGAGAAGAGGGGTTCGAGTCTAAGGGCAATGGGGTGCTGCAACGAGGGGAGCTTGGGGGGGGGGGGGGGGAGAAGAGGGATTCAATTATGAGGAGTAGATTCTGAAGAGGAAAAACAGTGACATGGGCTACAAACCGGGTTTGCCACGTAAAGTGTAGTGTGCATCGTACATACTGGAGGTTGAGTAGATTTTTTATTATATATTATTCTCCTATAGACAAAATGTGGAATGAAAAAAAATATGCTTATATTTAATAATAAATATATATACACGTAGAGAGAGAACTTTCCTACTCATTATCTCCATACACCACACTTTTTATTTATTTTTTTGTAAATTTTAGTTTTATTTTTCTTAATTTAATTGAATTCTTAGGGGTGAAAATTTGAACCGGATAACAGGCCCAAACTAGATCGGACAGGATCAGTTGATCCGGTTATGAACCGGTCTAGTCTATAAGCGGTTCCTACATTTTAAAAACCAGTTAAACCCTATCTAGTTTCAGTTCTTAGCTTTCCATTATCGAACTGGTTTATAAAATATATATATAAATTAATTTTTAATATTATATAAAATATTTTTTATATATAATTATATAAGAAATAATTTTATATTATAATTTATAACATAAAATTTAATTTTAAATGAGAACATTTATTTGATCATATGTTATTAATATAAAATATATATTAATTATACTTTTCTTTAATTAATTAGTATTCATTATAAAATTACATTTTTTATGACATTAGTAACACTTGATTAAAACTTTATTAAAATAAGAAAACTGGACCGGAACTGATAAAATCGAAAGTACCGGTTTAGGTGGGTAACTGATCAGGGGGGAGAAGAGGGATTCAATTATGAGGAGTAGATTCTGAAGAGGAAAAACAGTGACATGGGCTACAAACCGGGTTTGCCACGTAAAGTGTAGTGTGCATCGTACATACCGGAGGTTGAGTAGATTTTTTATTATATATTATTCTCCTATAGACAAAATGTGGAATGAAAAAAAATATGCTTATATTTAATAATAAATATATATACACGTAGAGAGAGAACTTTCCTACTCATTATCTCCATACACCACACTTTTTATTTATTTTTTTGTAAATTTTAGTTTTATTTTTCTTAATTTAATTGAATTCTTAGGGGTGAAAATTTGAACCGGATAACAGGCCCAAACTAGATCGGACAGGATCAGTTGATCCGGTTATGAACCGGTCTAGTCTATAAGCGGTTCCTACATTTTAAAAACCAGTTAAACCCTATCTAGTTTCAGTTCTTAGCTTTCCATTATCGAACTGGTTTATAAAATATATATATAAATTAATTTTTAATATTATATAAAATATTTTTTATATATAATTATATAAGAAATAATTTTATATTATAATTTATAACATAAAATTTAATTTTAAATGAGAACATTTATTTGATCATATGTTATTAATATAAAATATATATTAATTATACTTTTCTTTAATTAATTAGTATTCATTATAAAATTACATTTTTTATGACATTAGTAACACTTGATTAAAACTTTATTAAAATAAGAAAACTGGACCGGAACTGATAAAATCGAAAGTACTGGTTTAGGTGGGTAACTGATCCAGGATCGGTTCTTAAAAATTAAAACCGGTACACCGGTTCAATCCCAAATTTTGTACAAAATCAAACCGGATACACCCCTGTGAATTCTTCTACTCATCATCCATGTACTATACATTTGGTAGGAAAAAAATTATATAATGTGTTATATAAAGATGATGAATAGAATTTTTCATATATATATATTATAGCCTATAATTTACCCAAGCTCATCCAACCTGTATAGCCGGAAAATACTTTTAATCACAAATGAATTACTAACAGATTCGTTAAAATCACGTCAGTTTATAAATTTATTTTTGTATTATCTTACAAACCATTAGACACACTGCAAATTATCCCATTCTAGGATTATAGACATATTGCCATAACAAACTAAAATATTTAAGCTCAACGCATAGAAGGATAACTCCACCTTCGTGGAAATGGGAAAGATAAAATTCATTTTCATATCTCATTCTGGGCATTTCCTCCAAACCTAATCTCATCCACGTCTCAAGGCTGTAAACAAAAATCACAGGGATCGGTACGTCTACAAAATTTTCGAACCCAAGGAAAAAAAAATAAAGAAAGAAAAATCACTGGGAGACTCCAAGCCACTTCGTGAAGTTCTCAAACTCGGTATAATCACTGTCAGAGATCATTGTGTGGTACCATGCTTTCCCTGCAGACTTGATTGCAACAGCCTCCTCCTGATAAACCACACCCAAAAAAAACCCAAAAATCTCTGTTAATAGATTGGCCAAATATCGAGAAGGGCATTACAGCTTTGAATAGAACAATCAGCATTCATCAACAAGGTGCGATTGAAACTATGCCAAGTAAAAACAAGCACCAGAATATGCATATACTACAAGATAGAGGACCAATCAAAGGGACCACAACTGACATTGAAAGAAGTGAGAGGAAGACAACAAAGAAGAAAGGAGGATTGTGAAAACCAGATTGAGACCCTTAGTGCTTGGAGTAGAAGAGAGAAACACGTAATTTAGATCCTATAGAATTTATAATTGCTCGAGTTAATTCCAAAGACTGCACTATATGCTAACTAATTGCTGTAGGATCCATGGATGTGTTAATTTCTCCTTCTGGCTCTAGAGTTATCTTAGCTCACCACTCTAGGATAAGTTAATTATCTTTGCTTACGACTCTAGGACATGTTAATTATCTTTGCTTACCATTCTAGGATAAGTTAAGCTTGGTGAGTCTTCTACCCACGTGTAGCTCATTGTTTGGTCCAACGTAAACAGGCACCAAATAGAAGAACCATTACATCACAATAATAGCATCATTTAGAAGCAAGCAAGAATCAATCGTCTATCGTTTACTACATGATAGTAGGATGATATCAATAATAACTTCAAAAAAAAGTAGAAAAATCTGTGTACCTTAGTGATTGGTTTCCTCTTCTTGTCAAGCTTCTCCTTCTTGGACTTGACGCGTTCCGCCTCGGCCAAAAGCGCCATCCTCCTGGCGGTCTTGGCGTAGGGGTTCAACTTTAACAACGTGTTGAGATTCTTGAGTGGATTCTTCTTCATCGGCGCCCTCTTCACCTCCTTCTTGATTGGCTTCACCACGGACTGCACCTCGTCCGAGTTGATAATCCTCGACAAGTCAGCGTTAAGCATCTTGGACCTAGGCAGCACGTAGCCCTTCTTCTTCTCGGACGGCTTCTCGAATGAACCGTAGATAGAGTCGAGTTTCTCGAAGGCCGACTTGGTCCAGATCACAAACCTCCCGAGGTGACCTCCGGGTGCGAGCTTTAGAAGGTTCAGCCTCTCCACGTTCACGATATCAACCCCGGGAATATTCCGGAAAGCCTTCACGAGCTTCGCCCCCTCTGCCCAGTAGACAATCAGTGGACCCTTGCGATTGATGTATCGACGGTTACGCATCTTACCTTTGCCTGGACGGATCGAGTGGCTGTCCTTAGCCTTCTCGGCATCGGGATGAGCACCGATCTGCTGTAGGACCTTAAGAGCTGCAGAGGTCTTCTCCACGCTCTCGGCAGAGTCGCTGATCACCAAAGGAAGTTCAGGTACCGACTCAATGCGGTGGCCGCGGGCGAGAACTAGGGAGGGGATGGCGGAAGCGGCGATGGCAGAAACGACGGCGTAGCGTTTGAGGTTAACGTTGACCTTGCGGTGCCATCTGCGCCAGATCTTTGTGGGGGCGAACATGCGGCCGCCACGGCACATGTTACCGAAGGCACCCTGGCCAGCGCGGTGGGTACCGCCACCGGGGACACGGGGGATACGGGAAACGGCGCGTCCGGTTCCCCAGGACTCGGCGGAGGTCTGGTGGTCGGCGCGCTTTGAGACGGCGTATGGCTGCCTTTTGTTCTTAGATATGTTGGCATGGACGAAGGTGACGATGTCAGGTCGGATTGAGGCCTTCATGACGTCGGGTAGGTGAACGGTGGTTAAAGAGTCGGTGGCCATATCTCCTTCTAGTGATTGCAAGGTGACGAGAGGACGGGCGGCGGCCATTGAAGCCGATTGTGAGGAAATGTAAGGGAATATTTAGGAGGATTGTGAGAGAGAATCTTAGGGTTTATTGTCTGAAATTACTGGAGTGCTTTTATGGTAACGTCGCCAGTGGGTGTTGGGTTATGTTGGGTAGATCTGGATCCGGTCTCAATCATGTTTGGTTTCAAGAGAAAATTGGAAGTAGAGTGGGTTTATTCTGTTTAAGAAAATATGATATGTATCAAGGGATTGTATAAAATTAAATTTATAAATTGATATAGCTAGATGTGGTATATCAGATTATAAAGTTAATTTTATTATAAAGTAGATCTAATGGATTTCATGAAACCAAGTCTAGGTTTATTTTATGTAATCTATTTGTGTCTATAGTAGTTCTCTTCTATTTATTATTTAAATTATTTCTCTCTT
Source organism: Carya cathayensis (assembly GCA_011037825.1). Classification (NCBI taxonomy): domain Eukaryota; kingdom Viridiplantae; phylum Streptophyta; class Magnoliopsida; order Fagales; family Juglandaceae; genus Carya; species Carya cathayensis. The sequence goes on along the minus strand of QGSO01000456.1, from coordinate 549,435 downwards.
AGTCTCACTTATGGGAAATACTAGTTTTAAGTAGGGGGAAAACTGAACCCATCAGTTCGGTTCGGTTTTAGACTAAAATATTATCAAATTCTATCTCAAAACACTCTATTATTTATGGACTCTTGAATATTAGTTGAGGTTGACAGATGTCGCAACCAATTTTAAACATAAATAAGTACCTCAATGGTTCTTAGAGCCAACGAACTCCGAAAAAGATCAAGTATACTACCTCTTATGCTAAATGATGTCTTTGATACAACCATGGAAACAAGCATTACCAATAAGTCTTATGCAATCCTCGCAAGTATAAGATAATTAGACTCATTAATTTTTCACCAAATCAACAAGCCAAAAGATGTGCTGAGTGCCTTACAATCATCTGATATACCAGTCCACCTTTATTTTGGAAACTGAAGATCCAGTGGTAGAAGATGCTTGATACCACTCATAAAATAATTTTGACTCAAGATTTTCGTCACCATCATTTGTGGTTGTAGATATCAAATGGGGCTTTTGGTCGTGACTAGTCGAGGCAAAACCAAATGTAGCATTATACTCTGCATACAAGTCTACTGATAGCTGTCTCATATTCGACACCAACTCTTCAACCTAAGTCTCATTATGAGGTTTTTTTAAGTGGAAAGTAAGAAGCCCTAACTTACTATATAGATCAAGTACAACTGCAATCAACAACAATAAGTTCATCCTATCTAATGAACCTCAAAACTTATCATATTTCATTCACATGCTTATGACCATGTTCATCAAACAACTATTGTCACTCTTACTTAGCCTAACCAATTCTTTTTAGAGCATACAAATCTCCAAAAAATGGTATTTGTCATGACATATAAAAATCCAAAAAATCAATTAGTGGCGTCATAAATCATCTATAGAAATTTCACAAAAACGCACATTGTCTTCCACTCCTTAACTTTAGGAGGTCCTATGTATCCATCATTAAAGTAAGAGATAAAATTGTAGTTCTCACTCCCCATTCACCTAAAAGCCTTCTCAAAATTTTCAGCTGTCTCCAATATCATGTAAGTTGAATTCCATCGGGTTTGCACATCAAGAGACAACATTTTGTTACAATCAATTTTTTCTTTTTCTACATATCTCTTAAACTTGTCTAATCTTGCAGGGGATGAGTGAACATATCTAACCGCATTTATAACCATTGTGATTGCGTCATTACACTTCTCCATACCCTTATTCATGACAAGATTCAAAATATAAGCACGACATCTCATGTGCATATACTTCCACATTCCCTGTTAAAAAATTCCTCAAATATGAAACTGAAGTATCATTTGAGCTAGCATTATCAATAATAACAGTAAATATCTTATCAATGCCCCAATCAAGGAGGCACGATTCAATATATCTCTCAATAGTATCTCCTTGATGATTATGGATTAAACCAAAAAAAATTACAATTTCCAACCACTATCAATGAAATGTGAAGTTAGGCATATATAATTAAGATTTTGTATCAATCCTCATGTATGGGTAGTCAATGAAATCCTCATTACTCCATCTTTAAACAACTTTTTTAAGTTTGGCCTTTTTCTGATGCAAACAGTTTCATACAATCTCTTATAATTGTGACATGACATGGCACTTTAAATCGAGATTCAAACAACTAAATCATCTTCCTAAATCCTTACCCATCAAAAATTCTAAATGGCAATTCATCGATAATTACCATCTCTTCAATCACCAACCTCACAACTTTTTTACTATATTTGTGGGTTACAAGATTCTTTACCACACTACCATCACTCTCTCCAACCCCCTCCTTAGGTCTTACCTTACCCATCAATGTATTTTGGTATCTATCCAAAGGCCTAAATTTATGAGGATTTTTGGGACATAAAGGCAGATGGTTTTGCATGGTTGAAGTTTCATTCCTTTTTGAGTAGCAAGCGAACATTTTACTACAATAATTACACTTGGCCTTAGGATAATCTACAGGACAACCCTCAACATTTGTAAAATGATCCTAAATAATTGACGGATCCTTCCTATTACGTTTCTTAGGAAGTGGACAACTACTACTATTAGAGGCACTTAGGGGTCTTGGTGTTTGGGTCTCTCCCAAATTAATAGTTTGTTCATTTAAATCAAGATCAATTGGACTTGACGAAGAATCTATCTAACATGTGAAAATTTTAATACATAATTTAATTACAAAACACAACAAATTAAATCAAATAAAGAACAAACATCAATACAATTACACAGCAGTTAATTTGCAACAAGGCAAACATCACAAGTCTAAGACTCTAATCTAGATTTTAGTTCGCTCATCAACCTCGCAATTATCAGCACAATATTAAATCAACACACAAGTTAATAATTTGATCTAATAGTAACACTCACAGTGGGAATTAGGTCTCGGGTTACTGTTCATAGTCCAATAATTTGATCCAAAGATTTTCAATCCATGTACATATACAATAAACAATTTAGACAACAAATAATATGAAAAATAATTTTATATGATGATAAACACATCAAAAACGAATACAATAAAAGTTAAAAATGAGGAAAAAAATTTAAAAATAAAAATAAAAGATTGCCGAGGTGAGAAGTGAGATCAAAATCATCTCACCTCAAGAAAATCACTCACGTGATAGTGGTGACCGTGGGACAATGGGCTGTGTCACCATAGGGGGTCTTTTATCACAGTGACACACGGAGGTAGGGGAATGGAGTCACAGAGGGGGTGAAAGTTGGGTCTTGTTGATGGAGGGAGGGATACGATTGAGGGGGACTGAACAAGTGAAGTCATTGCAGTGCTGCGTGTGGAAGTGGGGAAGGCCGAAGGGAAGGGAAGTCTAGATTCTGGACGAGGAAGTGGAAGTCGAGAAGAAGAGAGAGAGGAGGGGGTGTTTAAAATGTAGGTAGAAATGGTGTTGTTTCATTTAGTTCCTTTTTACAAACTACAAGGCTAAAACGACGTCGTTTCACTCATTTAAGTGAAAATGAATCGTTTTATATACGTATAATTATCTATATATATGTATAATCTGCCACTTCAGCAGTTTGAAACAGGTTCAAACCGGAACCGAACCGGCCAACGTCGGTTTTAAGATATTTCTATACCAATAAACCGATTCCCTATCGGTTTCAGCCAATTTGACTCGATCACAACCAGTTTTTGTATACCCCTAATTTTAAGTGTCCAAAAAAAGATAGTTGTTAGGTTTCCAACCCCCTTATCCCAAGTATGGCAGAATGGAAAATACTTTAATTACAAAGTGATCACACAAAAACAATCTCACAAATATGGGTTGATATAGTTTATTAGATTGTAAAATTATTTTTCTTGTAAAGTAAATCTATCAAATCAGATAAAACCATGTCAGTTTGTAAGATTTTTTTGTATAATTCCTTTATGGATGTAACAGTACTCTTGTATAATAATATCTTGACCTTCTTGAACCTATGTGAACCAATCCTACTTTCTTGGACCTAATCTCTCCCGATGGGTTGATTTGGGCCTTTCAATTCATTCCTCAACATATAACTAAGGTTCTCGCATATCCAGTACATAGGATTTAAAATGAATAAGCAACACAACAGGCAACTCGAATTCTACTCGATCAACAAGATCCAATCCAATTCAAATCAAATATTAAATAGACCATTCGCAAATAAAAAATTAGACTCACTTATTAAACAATACAAACTTGTATAAAGTTCGATTGACTCGTCAGCTCGACTCGTATATATTTATATATACATATATATATTTATACAATATATATAATATACATAAGTTATATATGTAATTATCAATTATGTATATAGACTTCTAGTCTCATGTATAGACTTATAGTCCACTACATATATAATATATAAATTTATAATATATCATATAGAACTAGAACTTACAATGAATACATATATATAAATTAATGAGCTTTGTCACTCATCATCTCACACACCACACTTTATTTTATTTATTAATTTGTTTGTTTTATTCCTCCTAAACTATTTAAGTTTATCTACTCAACATCCATACACCACACATTTGATAAGGAAAAAAATTAAAAATTAAAAAATTATGTATGGTGTGAGGATGATGAATAGAATTTTTTGCAATTATATTATGAATATATGCTGAATACAATATTAGCTATAACTTATCTTATTCATATGATCTTAGCAAATATTCATGTCATATAAAATTAATAATTACAAGTTATAACTATATTCTATAGCCTATATGTAATACTATAATTACTATTATACTACTATCGTGAGTCTGTTACACTATAGTCTATAGCCTATATGTAATAATATAAGAGTTTTGCTACATACAAGCAAAGTCACGTACTAATCTGCATACTAATACTGATTCCTTCATACTTAAAATTTAAATTAACACTGTTTTCAATAAAATCTACTTTTTGACCAATCATATTGAATTAGTGCGCAGATTAATGCACAATTGTGCTTGTAACTAGATTTTTTCATACTATAATTACTATTATACTACTACTGTGAGTCTGTTACAGTATTTATATGTAAGCTATAACTTATCACTTATGATTCTATTATTTTATGAAGTACTATTACAGACTTTACAGTATTACTAGTTATTAATCTTATTACTTATATAAGTAATAAGATTAATAACTAGTAATATTGTATACATAAGACTATATAAATTAATATACATTATACATATTTAATATTCTTAATAATTACTAAGCTCATACTAGTAGACTACTAGTAGTAGTCTAGTATTAATTCTTACATATGCATTTAACAAATAATATTATTATTTTATGCAAATATAAGACTGCAGGGTATCAATATTAAAGTATTAATGTGCTAATTTTATAGTTAACATACGACATTAGTATTGTAGTTTTAGATGGTGGTGTATTAATAAATATATAGTATTATTATTTATTACTAGTATAGTCTAACATAAATACATAACATTATTAATTTACAAATTACACTATATATTTATTAATAAATAATAATACTACACATTAGTAGTATAGTCTAATATATGTTATTATGTAACATGTTACATGTTAATACACAAACCAGTAACCACAGACCATGATATTAGTATTTATTAGGCTTGTATGACTTCACTAACATGTGAGTCGTGTGTTACGTGTTGTTGTGGCCAATGTTGGGAACTTGAAATATGTGTGTTTCGTGCTAGCCCTGGGATTTGTAAAATGAGACATTAGTTGTTTATTCCATTTAGAAACCCTAGCTTACACAAATTGTCGATGGTGCTTTACCATTTCTCCTTGCAACCATTTAACACTTCTCTCAAAACACAAGAAACCCTAGGACGCTAGGCTTACACGATTTGCAAACTTGAAGGCTTGAAGCCTTGATTCTTGATTCTTAAAAGCTTGCAGCCGTACCCGAGAGACAGAGAATCAAAGTGAGTCTTTGACTCTTGAGAGAGTGATACCGATTGTGAGAAACCTTAGCACATGCATCCGACGGCCATATTTTCGAGGAGCCGTGTCTACAATCTCAGTCTCAGATATGGAAGTTGGGCCTCGGCAGATGGATTATTCAATGCTAGCATTTATGAGTCCCAAACAACTGAATCCCTGATTCCATGGTTCGTGGCTCTCTGGTTTGTCGAATCATTCGTCTCTTAGTCAGGTTCTTTTCCAGTTTCTAACCATTTGGTTGGGAACTTGGGAGATTTGGAACCACCTAATACTAGCGTGCTCACCTCTGGATCTCTCCCAACTCTTTCTAAATTGTAATCTTGTAAATCTAATCATCTAAGATCTATACGCTGAATTGGTGTGAATAGTGTCATCCATCACAACAATCACGACATATATGCATGCTTCTGTGACTGCCAATCACTTTGATTGATATGAAAATGGATTTTTTATTTTGTAATGGCAGAAAATGGTCTTTTCCTATCTTGAACTAGCTATTGTTTGCACTACATTATCTATTTTGAGCTTATTATTATTCATATCGAAAACTTTGGAAAAGAACTTTATGAAGAAAGAACTTTCATATCTATGCTTGAAGCAAAATTTCTAGTTTGCCGTTCTGCTAGTTGAACTTATTCCTCATTGATTCTATGTTTATATGCTTTTTACTACAAATTTTAATTCTTTTTCATTTGGGTCTCTGAATTCTCTCGGTTTGTTTGTATATACTGTTGATTGGAGATTTGTAGTTGATTAATATAAAGTATTTGGTTCCAATTTTATGTTCTTATTTGAAGTTTCAGGAGGTGTTATGTAGCATGTGTTTATTGATAATGTCTGCACAGAGCCATAGAGGTGTCTATTTTGATGATACTAGTCAAGTATCAGTTTGGAGCCCTAACTGATTGTGTTTTGTGCAATATAAACTATCTAGTTCTATGTTTATGTTCTTGCTTGAAGTATCGAGTGGTACTTTTTTTAACATATTTGGGTTAATTAATCTATTCCTATCTGGTTCTATGTTTATGTTCTTGCTTGAAGTATTGAGTGGTGCTTTGTTTAACACATTTGGGTTGATTAATTTATTCGTGTTCAGTTCCATGTTTATATTCTTGCTTGAAGTATCGAATGGGTTGATTGGTGTATTAATGTATGCATATGCGTCATGTCGATTGTGTTGAAGTTTGATGTTTTCAAATTAGTGTATCAATGTATCAATGTATGCAGGTATAGTAAGAAAATGGACTTCACTGCAGGTATAGACCTAAGACCATAGACTGTTTTCTAAGTTTGCTGAAGTTTGTATGCATCTTAACTCTTAGAAATAGCTCTAATGGTTTGTTTTATTTCGGAATTGTTAATTCCTTACTACGTGTCAGTACATTTCAGTGATAGAAAATATCAATGGACAATCTGTAGGCTTCTTAACTATTTTTTACGACATTTGTGCCCCTATTGTTGTTGTGTTAGCTGTTATTTGGGGCATTTGTGGGCTTGTGGTTAACTGTTATATTGCATTAGTACATTTCTGATTCTCAAACTATCACATATGACACAGACCACATTTTTCAGAGCTTCTAACATTTTTGCTAGTTGGTGGTTGCTAAGTATAGCATCTCTAATGCTATCTTGATTCTCATCTATAAATGGATGCATAGTTGCATAGACCACATTTTTCAAATTTACTTACCAAGGATAAAGCACTTGTGGCCTAGTTTGTTTTGGAACTAATTTATATCTAATGCTATTCCTGCCGACCATTTGTGGCTCGGGACACTTCCAAGTTCCAACTATTTGTCATGATGGCTTAAGTAGGACACTTGCTAACCATTTCTAGCTCGATTCATGAAGACCTACTTTACTCCACAATTTTTTTTTAAAGTTTAATGTACCGAATTGCATATTTTTTTTTAAAGCATTTTTTGAATCATAATTCCATGAAAATGAAATTTAATGTACCATAGGTCCATAATGTATCTGAGGCCCTAAGGGCTTGATGCTCCTTTTTTTTTTTTTTTTTTTTGGGGAAAACATCTAGTTTTCATTCATTATAATAGATTCTGGATACAAAAGGGAATAGCATCTACAGAAATAATGCTATTACTGATGCTAAGAGCATCTTGACATAATGCATGAGCTATGGCATTGCATGCTCTCTTTACATGTCTAGTTGTCCATTCAGTAAAGGAGTCAAGAGTTGTTTTTGTCTCTTTAATCAAAACGCCTGCATAGGAATCTGTATCAGTTTGAGACTTTAGGCCATTGACAACTTGTAAAGAATCACCCTCCATGATCACATCTTGCCATCCTAGAGTTTTGAGGAACATAGAAGTTTGGAAAGCAACAAAAGCTTCAGCTGTGAAAGGGTCGGGGAATAGGGTATGATTCATTCTCATGGTGGCTAGCACCTTCCTTTCCCAATCTCTTACCACTGCCCCAACTCCCACCTTACATGCAGCTTTATCCAAACCTGCATCCCAGTTTACTTTCACTTTTCCTTGAGGGGGGGCTTCCCAGTTTAGGTGAGCATATGATGAAGAGGACTTCTGGACAGGTTGGTATGTGTAATTAAGATCTTCAATGAAAAGTTTGACCCTTTGGTTGATAGAGTTTGGGTGAGTGAAAGAGTTGTTGAAAATCAAATCATTTCTTCTTTTCCAGATCTTCCAAGCCGTGAGAGCAAATTCTACTATCTCTTCTTCTGAAAAAGTGTTGAGAAAGCCTTCTAGTAGGGTCCTGAAAGAATGGCAAGGGATGCTAGATTTTTGGATCTTCATACTACATTGGCTCCACACATCTTGGGCAGATGGACACGCCCAAAGAGTATGTGCTACTGTCTCGGGGTAGAGCTTGCAAATGGGGCAGGAGTCATTAGAAATAGCTTTCCTCTGGTGAAGGGCTTGATGCTCCTGATGTAACTTTGTAAGTTATTGTTAATTCCTTATATTGTACAGTTTTTTTTTTATTTTAATTTTGTTATAGTCTATTTTGAAAAAAAAAAAAAGACCACCCATCTCAAGCTTCAATATCATACCTAACTTCGAGCTTAGCTCGAGTTTACATTTCAATTAAACAAGCTGAGCTCGAACGAAATTTTGGACTTAGCTTATAAACAAGTTGAGTCCAAGCTCGCTAGTATTTTAAATGAGCCGAGCTACTATATCACATGCTCGCTCGAACTCGGCTCGAATACAATCATATTTCACTTGTTGGCTGGGTGGAGTAATTCCCAGCACTTAATGATATGTATGATGATTTATGATTATGATGTTTTCACCTAGAGGGTGATTCCTCATCATACTTATGATATATGTGTTTCTTTCAAAGGGTGATTCTACGCCTTAGTTATCATATGTGGTTTTAACCTTATTTACATAAAACTTGTGCATCCATATTCATTTTTATTGTCTCTCATTATAAGTGATGTCATTATGGATATAACAGGTCTAGTTCGGTCCAATTTTGCATATATTTTAGAACCGAACCGATATACACCGATTTTGAAAATTCAATAACTGATTCATCACCGAAATTGGAACTTTAAGTTTTTTTCGATTTCAATCCAACCCGGTCCAATTTTTTCAATTTACCGTTTACACATGTGGCACTTCATAAGTTTAGTATTATAATTTCCTCAACACTAAATTTAATTATTAGAATTTAGTATTTATTAGTAACAATTACTAATTCATTAGTGTCTAATTATACTAGTATAGTATAAGTACTATCCAATTATTAATGAGATTAACTTATTAGTTATATGATGAATAGACATGAATAATAAGATTAAAATTTTACATTATACTAATTAGCAATTTAGCATATAATATATATAATATAATAAATGAAATTATATAAAAAATATTTTATATTTTTTTTTCAAATAGTCGAAAGTCACATGTCCAGAAGTGACCCACTCCCCAATTTTATTAAAAGCTCTCACTTATGGCATATGAATATTGATTAAAAACAAACCAAGGACACCAAAACAAAAAATAAAAAATACAACTCAAGTGCCAAAAAATAAATCCCCAAGCCCACGCTCCAAACATCCCTAAAAAAACACAACTCCACATTATTGACCCCTAATATAGGGGAGACCCCATTTATCAATACATACAAGCCCACAAAAACGACTCTCTTTAAATTCCTCCCCCCAAAAATCAAAGTTACGTCCCATCGCCCCCTTCTTCGCAAGAAAATTAGCTACCATATTTGCTTCACTATAAATGTGCCTCACATTAACATTCATCAAACGAAATAACTGAATTGCTTCTTCCCAAAAATCTCACAAATACAAAAACTTGCATACCCCCAATCGAAACCATCCCACAATCAACCATCGAGTCCAACTCCACCACAAAATCTCTCAACCCAAGTTGATGACATAACCTTAGATCATCAAGGAAAGCACGACATGCAACAACATTATTTATAGCATACCCATAACAATGAGCAAACCCAGCAATAACCTTCCCATGGTGATCTCTAATGATACCACCCCCACCAGATATGCCCGGATTACCATAGGACCCTTCGTCAACATTCAACTTAACTAACCCCACTCCCAGCTTAGACCAAGCAGTTTTCTTTACCTCGTTTTTACTAACCGGCACCACTGGGCAATTTAGATCTTGCAAAATCAAAACATCCCTGCCATTTATTTTTTTAGTTTCCTTAAAGAAATTGAAAGTTTCACAAAAAGACCTTTTACACATCGCACAATTTGTCTCCAATCAAAAATCCACCCCTCCATACGCGCTCTACATCTCGCCCTCCAAATAGACCACGTAATAATTATTGGCGCCACTCCACAAAGCCATCCCACTTGAGAACAAGTGGATGCCCGTAACTACCAAACATTCACAACTCCTTGCCAGCTTCTCACTTCTGGCATCCTAATCCCAAACGCCCCAACAAAAAAATCCCAAACCCGCCTAGCTCCATCTCCATCACACAAAACATGATCTAATGTTTCCGTTCGAGCATCCTCAGAATAATTACACTTCGATACAATTGGAATACCCAGTTGCCTAATTCTTTCATCCACTAGCAGAGCATAAAGACGAGCGCGCCACATCATAAAAGATATTTTTTTTTAAACTTCATTCTACCATAGCCACTTCCTCCAGAAGCAGATTGGTCCCTGTTTCTCACTAAATCCCAGGCTAGCTTTGACATAAACTCCCCATCTTCTGCAAGCTTCCATAAGTAAAAATCCCTCCCTTCTCGCAACCTCACCTACACATTCACAATTCTTTTTGCCATTTCCGCACCAACGAGCTGCTGTACACGAAGCACATCCCATCTGTTCTCTGCCAACAAGTCCCAGACCCTCAAGCATGGATCCCTAACCACCACCTCTAAATCAGCCACTACACCATCTCCCAATCAATTATCAAACCAAAAACTTGAATCCCCTCCTCGGATTAGACATTTAGAATAACTCAACACAATAGGAATCACCTTTAAAATTCCTTTCCAAAATCTCAAACCAGCCCCAAATGAAACCACCGATACTAGATGTGATTACCAATGTATCTTTGCTTAAAGAAATCAGCCCACAAAGAATCTCCCTTTAATAACTTCCAAGCAAACTTCATAAATAAGTAAGTTTGAACATCCGAAAAATACCTAATTCTCAATCCCCCTTCATCCACTGGCAAACAAATCCTCTTCCATGAAACCAATTTTCTCTTCTTTTTTTCCTCCACACTCGAACCCCATAGAAAATTTGTAAAAATCCCCTTTAGCTCTTTAATTACACCTTTCGGGACATTCATCGCAGAGAACAAATGAATCGGCAAGCTATTTAATACATGTTTCAAGAGAATAATTTTCCCCCCAAAAGGATAATAGCTTTCGTTTCCATCCCGCTTTTTTTGCACTCTTGCCAATAACGGCTCAAATAAACGAAGCATCATACAGCCCACATACAATGGCACTCCCAAATAAGTACAAGGCCACGAACCTTCCACACAACCAGTCAATCTCTTCAAATATTCTTTCTTGGACAGTGAGAAAGATGATAAAAAAAATATAGACGATTTACTTGGTCTCACCTCTTGTCCCGACATCTTCTCATACACCTTCAATATTCTCATAGTGTTACGTACTGAGTCTCTACCTCCATTCAAAAATAACAAAAGTTCATTAGCATATAATAGATGCGTGATAACTCTGTTCCCCATCGGTTGAAACAGCTTTATTCTCCCCAATAAAAATTCTTGATGAAACAACCAAGATAAAATCTCCTACTTCAAAATAAAAAGATAAGGCAATAACTGATCACCTTGACGTAGACCCCAGGAGGATCTAAAATAACCCTTCAAGCTTCCATTTAGCATAACTGAAAAAACTGGCGAGGACACACAATTATAAATGATAGATCGACACTTCTCAAAAAAACCCCACCTCTTCAATACCTCCATCAAAAATCTCCAATTCACCTATCATATGCTTTCACTATATCGATTTTAATCAGGACCTTCCCACCTCTAGCTTTCCTATTCAGCCCACTCACCATTTCCTGAGCAATGGATATATTATAAAAAAATGCTTCGACCTCGCATAAAAGCCACTTGTTCCGGAAAAATAATCCCTTCTAAAATTGGAGCCGGTAGATTCACCAACAGATTCGATAAAATTTTATACACTACCCCACATAAACTTATTGGCCTAAACTGAGAGAAGGAAGCCGGCACTTCCACCTTTGGAATTAAAACAATGTTAGTAGCCCCAAAGAATGAAGACAAATGGATACCTTCAAAGAAATCACGTGCCATATCCAGTAAATCAGTCTTCACAATTTTCCAAGCCAAAATAAAAAAAAAAACTTGCCAAAAATCCGTCGGGCACAGGACTACTATCTTGCGGAATGGACCAAAGAGAGGCCTGAACCTCCTCCATAGTCGGACTCATCTCTAACACCACATTGTCCATATCAGAAACTACTGGCGCAAGCAATCCCAGATCAGCCTCATCCCACTTCACTGCATAAGCCGTAAGCTATTCAGCAAAAAATTTAACCGCCCCCACATGCACTGATTTAGCCGATTAAAGCACCCGTCCATTATCTAAAGCCATCCTATCAACATTCTGATTCTTCTTTTTAACTCTTATAGCTGCATAAAAAAAAGCCGAGTTGGAATCGCCTTCCATAAGCCACTTAATAAGTGACTTTTGACAACCCATAATTTCCTCTCGATGTAAAAATTGAATGTGCCGTTGCTTACAACTAAGCAACTCCTCTTCCACCTCCTGTGAATAATTTGAGATAACAACCTGTTCTAACTCCCCCAGCCTTGTTTCAATGGCCTTTAGTTCACCCTCAACTCTTCCAAAAACCTCAACATTCCATTTTTGCAAAACTTTTTTGAGCCATTTCAATTTTTTACTAACACAAACCATAGCACATCCCTCCATTGGCCTGCACCATGAAGATCGAACTACCTCCAAAAAACCCTCATGAGTCCCCCACATAAGTTGAAACTTGAAAGGCCTTACCCCGCTCCTACTCTCTCGCACCATAGAGATCTACATTGGCGCATGATATGATGATGTTCTTGGTAAATACTCAACCCGAGCATCAACAAAAAGATTTATAAAATCTGTATTCACCAAGACCCTATCTAGTATGGCCCAAATACGCTGACCACCTAGCCTCCCATTACACCATGACATCCTCTAGCCCTCAAAAGGAAGCTCTAACAAACTACAATCCTGAATACACATTAAAATCTGCCTTAGCACGGGGAGCACAAAACAAATCTACTACTTTTTCATCATCACTTCTAATAATATTAAAATCCCCCACCACCAGCCATGGCTATAACCTAGGATCAATCCCTCGCAAAGAAGCCCATAATTCTCGCCGATGAATCTGAAAACAACTTGCATATAGTACTGTAACCAATGTGCGCATCTCACCCCTAACAAACCAACTTGTCAACGCCTAATCTGAATACGAAAAAAATTCAAAATCCAGCCCTTCCTCCCAAAATAACCAAACTTTACCTCCAACCTCAGCATTATTCACATAGTGTGGCAGTTTCATCCACTTTGCCCACCTATCACATTTATTCGAAACAAGAAAAGGTTCTAAAATAGCCACCACAAAAGGATGGTATTTATTTAATAAGCGCCGAAGCCTACTCTTTGATGAAAGAATTCCCCTAATATTCCAAACTAAAAAATTCAACACCATTAATAAAATTTGTTCAAGCGCGTCACCCTATCAAAGGCAACAATAGGTTGTTTTTTCTTGGGCCCTCGCCTCTGTATCAAATTCATAACATTTTCGAGCCATCTCCACGCCCCCTTGACCCAACTCATCCTCTGATAAAGAAAACCCCAAGGCATTATCTCGTCCTCTTCCATACTGCCCCCTCTCGGCCAAATGGAACAACTCAAACTCCATGGCTTCATCAATGCTTTTAAGCGAACTTCAAGGACTCAATATAGCATCACACAACTTTGCACGATCCTCTCCATTATTTTCTAGCTCGGTTTGATCAAACCGATTTCCCCTGCTCATCTTAGTAGCCAACACTGGCCTGTCAGCCTCTTTCCATATACCATCGTTAACCCCAGCCACACCCCCAGTAGATGGAACATCAAATCCAACAGGTGGACCCCCAGAAAATCCCTCCATTTGAGTCTGAACATGATCACAAATTTTCCCACATCCATCTACATAGAGTACCTTCAAAATTTCTGTAGACCCCTCCAATCGACCCTATTTAATACCTTCCAGCTTCCAACAGCACCACCTGTTTATTTTATATATAATATAAAAAAATTAAAATATATACTAGTCCGGTTCAATTCAAACAAGTTTATGAAGTTGAAAACCGGTACATAGTTGGTTTAGGACCAATTTCAATTCTTAAGAACTAGTACCAGACTGGACCAGTTACGAATCAGACCAAACCCACCGGTTCGATTGGTTCAACTAATTTTTCGATCTTGTTTTTACACCCCTAGCTGTCATGAGTTTTAATTTGCTGGAATTTCATTGAAATCTCATCATGATAGTCCCACTATGGTTTCACTTCTCGTAATCATAAAGTTTAATTCATATGTAACTCAAGAATATTACCTCAAGGAAGAAGGACCAATCCAGCCTAAAGAAAATAGTTATGGGGCCTATCCACATTAAATTTGATATCTTTGTAAATTTGAAGATGTTTATTTTACTTAGGTATTGAACAACTTATGGTGTTTTATATTATAATATGGCTGACAAACTAATGTTGGTATGTAACTATATTTGGGATGCAAGAACAGTGACTTATGGATATTTTTAATGAATAAGTATTGGACAATCTTTCTGGTACTACTAGTGTTAGTCTCCAGCTAACACCCTTTATTTATTATGCTGCAAATTTGATACACGTGTGTTTGGCATACAAGCAACAAGATTTCTACAAATGCAAGCCACGGTTCCTCGACAAGTCATGTGTGTCTGACTTGCATCCCGAGCACCGCTATTCCTCAACAAGCTACAACCAAGGGTTGGGGGCGCCATATATCCTCTCTCGTTCCTATGGGTGGATGGGTAAGGGGCAAGGTTTGTTCACTTCTAAAAATTTGTAGAAAAAAATCCAAAATTAGCGAAAGACAATTAATGCACATAACAATAAACAAATAAAAATTAGTCCCTTCTTGTAACACCTCACTCCCCAAATGTTAAGAATGATGTCATTTTTAGAAATTCTAGGAGACCGGTGAGCTACTTTGCTTAATCACTTTTAAAAAAACTTTCTTCTCTTAAAGAAGTGACAGATACAAAAGATTCAATATAATAAATAGAATCATTCTTTATTAAAATACTAAAAGTATAAAGGAGGCAATGTGGAAATACTTTTTAAAATTTCACTAATTTGTACTATAAAAATCATAACTGAAAACTTGTATACATGATCTAAACCTATGTCATGCCTCCCTGGGCCAAGTCCCATCTTGTAGCTCCATCTTCATAATTATTCTCTCACTTGAAGTGATTTAAAATATAAAATAAAATAAAATGAGTCGAAAACTCAGTAAGAAATTCATCATAGTGTAAACATAATAAACATAAGATTTCTCAAAAAATATTTCATGCTCGAGAGAATTATAAATCATGAATGTTCTACATATGCTTATAACATGCTGACTTTTCTTATCATAACTGATATTGGATTATCTGGCTTATTTGATTGATCTGACTTATCTAAATTATTTTATTGGTCACCATACTTAACCCTGTATGCAAAGTTGTGCACTGGTCTCACATCATGTGGCCACAATGGGAAACACCGATAGTATTTTGGCACACTTTGGTGGACCTAGCTTCAATCCATGACTTGCACATTCCACCCATGATTTACATTGGTATAATGCTTTTGAATGATCATCTGATTAATAATCTTAATTTGTATTTTATACTTGTCTTACGAAAGTTTACGTGTTGTTTATAACGCAAGATGAATGACATACATATAATATAAATAACAATAAAATGCAGAATTAAACATGATCATATATTATGATGAATGGCATGCTTACAGATATCATGTCATGTGCAATACAACAAAATTGGCTTACAAAGAACTGAGTTTAATAATAATCAATCTAATTAGTTAATGTATGACAATCTTAATTTATGAGGAGGATGGCAAAACACAAAATGAGAGAGAGAGAGAGAGAGAGAGAGAGAGAGAGAGAGAGAGAGAGAGCTAATGTTAGGGAGGGAATTACTTTGAGGTAAAGAGAGGCTTACGATGCGATGGAAAATGGACATGCAATGGGCTGTCCGTGGAGGTGCCAAGCGAGCCTGATCTTTTTTAGGGAAGAGCCACTTGCTTCCGACATGAAGCTTCAGTCACGGTGCAGCTAGGCCACATTTGATGGTGGATTTGCGCGTGACGAGGGGCTGGTGTGGTGCTTGCTCACGGGGGCGGATCATGATGGCAGGTTTGGAGATGCTGTTAGCTTGTTTTGATTGGCCTCTGATGAGTAGCTGGCTTCACAGTGGTTCTTCAAGTGTTCTAAGATGCCATGGCATAGAGTGCTTTGCGGAGTCAACATACGACAATGTGAGGAGCTTTAGGTGGGACTCGTGGGAGGTTTTGTTGGCTTCTGTTTGGTTATTTGTGGTGGAGAAAGAGAGTGTGGAGCAAAAGTAAAATGATCTTACCTTGGGGTGGATGTGCGAAGTGGGGCTGCTATCAAATTTATTGGTTTAACAGCCCTTCAATGAGAATTAGACACCTAGGAAATTTCATGGGATACAGACTAAGAAGGCCACACCTGATTAAACCATCTAAGTCGAAAAAGCTCCACTCATCCATGGCAAAGCAAAGAACTGTTGTTGCCCACCAAGCAAGTCTCGCCTACCATAGTAGTCGTTGCCCCGCCACCAGGCTCTGTCACCCACCAAGCAATCACCCACCACAAGTTGTCTCTGTAGTTTTAATGCACTTGGCGTCACCCACTATAGTATAAATCACTGCGCCTCCACCAAGCTCCGTCACCCACCAAGTCGTCGCCCACCAAGCCAACGCCCACCATAGGTTGTCTCCATCTTTTATATGCACTCGAAGTCGCCTACCAAGCTATCACCCACCACAGTTCCCGTCGCCCACTCAATGGTTTGATTTTCACCACTTTGTAATTGTTATAGTATGCTTGTAATCTGGGCAATCGAAAGCATAGGCAAACAAAATTGAAAGCTTTTGCTAAAAAATGGAACTCGGCGTCGCCGTTTCACTTCAATTTCTTGCCATGAGTATGACGGCATATGAACAGGAGCTCTGCTTGGATGGGAAAATGAAGCTAGCAACTTTGCCCAAATCAAAGATAGGTTTGTAAGAGAAGGAAAAGTGATAGCCAAGCAAAAAAGTGCAAGCACTGAATCCCTTCATGTTTACTTACCAAAGGGTGGTAGAGAAAAGGAACCTAGAGTTGATTCTTATTGCACCGTGAGGTCGAGTTCCGTCACGGCTCGGTGTCGAGCTCCTTCGCATTGTCAGGTCGAGCTCCATCACGGCTCGGGGTCGAGCTCCTTCAGTGGCTTTGTGGATGAAGGAGAAGGCAAACGGATACAAAACAACATTTTTTTTCAATGCAGTCAGGCGCATAAGGTTTAAGATGGAAGAGCTATGTGGCAATAGGTTATTGGAGGGTTGTTATTTGGGTATTAACAGTTGGACCGGTGGTAAGGTTTTCTCAAATGAAAATCATTAGATTTTGGTTGAAGATGACAATGTGCATGGCTGACTGGTTATATATATACACGTGTTGTGCTTTTTTTCTATGTTTTGGGCCTCATGGGTTGGGTCCATTTGCTCTATAAAAAATGATGGATTTTAACTCCATTTTTGGGCTTTAACCTACTAACTGAACCAATAGAATTCTATAATCCATCATGGTAAATTTTGGACTCATGGCCTATTTAAAATTATCCAATAAATCTCATATGGACTTTCTAAAAATATTTGTCTATTAACACTATACACTAAATCTTAACGGGCCTTAAATTAACTTTTGGGCTTATGGGCCTAATTAGAATTTTCTACTTAATTTCAATAAATAATAACTCATGGATTTATCTAATATGACCCATTAAACTTAATTTAGACCTAATAAAATTATTCATTTTCCAACCTTAGAAATATTAGACAGTCGTTACACCCCTTCACCAAACCAACATACTTATGTAGCTTCTAGAAATCCTAGAACAAGAAGAATAGGCAAGAATAAGATAGAAGAACAAAGAAGAAAACAAGATGAGAGAAATGATTTGAGATCATTTTACTATCCAAATATAGCCTAAGATGAGAGAAATGAGAAAATAAAAAGAAAAAAGAAGAGAGAATAAAGAAAAAGGAACAAGAATATAAGAAACTGCGGGGGTGAAAACAAGAAAATAAATAGTGTTGAAGATAAAATATATATTCAATATGGATGGGTTAGATGGGTGAGCCGTCATTTTATAGGTGGATTTAAATCTCCACCCACCCGCCTGTTTTAACTATAAATATGAAAGAAACTATATTATGTGGTTTTATTTTGCCACCTCAATTTGACTATTTATATATTTTATTTTATTTTTTATTATTTTATTTAATAGTTAAAAAAGTGACGAATAGTATATTGATTTTTTTAAAATGTTTAAAATGTTATGAAACTTATGAATTCCTTAAATGATACAACGATATATATAGGAGTACAAAGGAGACTATGCATTTGACGGTTAGTACTATGCATTTGACGGATAGAGGAAACTATACGTTTGACGGCTAGCACTATACGTTTGACGTCTAGCACTATGCATTTGACGTCTAGCACTATGCCTTTGACGGCTAGCTAAAGGTGGTCATACAATTCAATTTGAATTTGATTTCTAACACTCCCCCTTTGGATGACCACATATAAAGAATATGCCTCGTTAAAACCTTGTCATGGAAAAACCCAGTGGGAAAAAAACCAATGACGAAGGAAAAAGAGTACAATATTCTGTATATCGTCAAGTGCTTTAAAATTGCCTCATTAAAACCTTGCAAAGGAAAACCTAGTGGGATAAAACCTTAGCGAAGGAAAAAGAGTACAATCAGCACAAGTCTTCAAAACTTTACTCCCCCTGAAAAGTGCATGATAATATGTCTTCAAGTCTCCGCATTCCAATGTTCTGCACAAGCTTCTTAAATGTTGCAGTTGGTAATGCTTTAGTGAATAAATCTGCCAGATTATCACTTGACTGTATCTGCTTGACATTAATTTCAACTTTCTTCTCATGAATTGTAATGATCTTCTTGTGTGGATCTAATAGATAACTCGCATTTGTATATCCATCTAATTGTGGACTTGATCCAAATAATCACATATTCAGGGCTTCAATTGAACTGGAGATTAGGTACTTCAGAACCAAGAATTTTTCCATCGTCTTCACAAGGACGAAATGGATTTTTCTGCTCATCAAATTATCGAGCAACCATTGGAGTACTCAGGACTTTATAGTGAAATTCACCATATTGATCCAAGATCATTGAATTCACTACTCTTCTGAAGTTGTGCTCTTCTGGAGTTGTATTCTTCTGGAGTTCTTGTAAATAACATAATTACTGGAGGAGTTATCAAAATTAAGCCGCAAACCTCCATATTCAAAAACGGTGGCCATCTTTTTAGGCCAGACAAGCATCGCGGGATTTTACAATTCTTATGTACTTGTCAGGCGCCGCAGGGCTATAATGCTACAACTGCTGTCAGGCGCCGCAGGGCTATGATGCTACGCCTCGTCTCTTGTAGAGATATGCTTCACGAGAGACGCCGTGAATCAATAGAGGTGCTTAGTTTTTCTCTATAAAAGAGATATTCAGATCATCTTTGTGACGCCCCCAAATTCCGCTTGGGATTGAACGAACATTTGAAGCGTCGAGACATGCAACACAAGATTACCTGCCCCCGTTCATGACATATAAGATGCAATGTTCCTAACATGCATCTAGCATTATGCAATATTCGCAGCGGATAATTTTTTTTTTCTTTAGCAATACTATGCACCAAACTAAAAATATCCCAAATACTTGAAACATATTTCATACATAAAAACATACTAAAAAGCCGTGATCACTACACTAGTCCAAAATGGTTGTGATCAAAAGAATACTTGAGATACAACTCCAAAAGTACAAGCATTAACCTAAGTTAAATACTATACCATCATCAACATCGCACCGTAGCCTAGATGACCGTATTCAGATGGTCAGATTCCAATTCTTCTTTGGGTCCTGTAACAAGATCTACCATTCGGGGGGAATGGTAGTTGGGACTACCACAGTGAGATTTGATTACAAATCTCAGTAAGTTAACATAAAACTCACACACAGGTTAAAGATGCATGCATGGCAGTAAAAGCATAAATGCATAAGTAAAGTCGTACATAAGCATAGCATAACTTGACATATAACATGACATAACCAGAACTTAAACGTGAACTGAACTTGACTTAACATGACATGAACTTGAGTTTAAAACATAACATGGACTTGAAATGTAGCATGAACGTAAACATGCATAACATAAATATGAACTTGAAAATAACATAAACTTGAACATATCATGACATAAACGTGAACTTGAGACATACTGTAAACGTGAACTTAACATGATGTGAACATGAACTTGGAACATAACTTGATCATGAACATAACATGTACGTGTACATAACAAAACATGAACTTGATCTGAAACTTGACTTATCATGCACTTGATCTGAAACTTGACTTAATACGTACTCCACAGTTGTTGTGGCCCCACGTATTCTACGTGTCACAATTGCTGTGTCTCACGTAGTGTATGCTCCACAGTTGTTGTGGCCCCATACTTCATGCTCCACAGTTGTTGTGGCCCCATGAATACACGTAACATAAAATATAATACGTACTCCACAGTTGTTGTGGCCCCACGTATACACGTAACAGAAAATATAATACGTACTCCACAGTTGTTGTGGCCCCACGTATACACGTAACAT